>JAZHYW010014360.1:0-20041 GCA_037355805.1 Ixodes ricinus | reverse complement strand
TTTTCTACCAGTAACGCCTACATATGTTAGCGCCGATGGAACTAACTGAAATGCCATCCCACACTCTAGGGTATGCAGTGCCAACTTCGTCGGAGGAATGCTCTTCAAAGACGTTTCGTGCCCATCGAACGAGTCGTTCATATTTGAGAGTTTTAGCGAGTCGTTTTCGAAGCACACGGTTCCGAAATTACGAACGTGCAGCTGGTCCGTTCCGTGGAACCGTACATAAAATTTAACATATTTTAGCGAATCGTAAAACGAGCAAACGTGTAAACGATGATGATGATTGTGTTTGACCGGCAGCGCCATCCTCTAGTAAACATGTGAAACATTCTACAGCGTGCCAATCCGTGGCGCCTCGTTTTTCCGGCGTATGACTGATCTAAACAAGACGGCCGACTTAACATTTGCCGGTCGGAATTTCAAGAACTGCGAAGCTAGATAGAGTAAAAAGTCCCTGCACTGATAGCGAACATTCACGTTGTGTGTCGTTGAACTAAGTCATTTCGCCTGCTCGCGGTCGCCACGGTGAGGCTAACCAGCCCGGACGAACTGAAATGCCATTCCAGACTCGCGGGTATACACTGTCAATTTCATTGGAGGAATGCCCTCCAAATGCGTTATGTCCCCATCGTACGTGGCATGCTGTTTCCGGACGAGTATGGCATGCAGTCTGTACTTCATAAAGAAAGATTCGAACGGTGCAAAAAGTGACATATATGAATCTAAGGAAAACTACAATGAAATTTGGAATCAACGGACAGTCGATGTTTGAGTATATATATGGCATTTCACGTGGTGTGCTCTCTTTTTAATCGCCTTTCTTGACATATTGGGTTACCGGTAGGCCGTATGTGACTGCAAAACAAAACGCCGTAATTATTTTGGGTCAAATTAATGCCAAAATAACTAATACATCTCATAAAAAAATGAAAGCCGTTTACAACTCCCTGTAAAGCCGAATTAGAGCGCAGCTCTTGAGGAGGAGCGGAAGGCACGGGGGGGGGGGGGGTCACGTGACCTCGGGAGGGGGAGTCACGTGGCCTGGGGGTCACGTGACCTCGAGGAGAAGGGGAATTTTCCCCGCTAAATTTAGCGGGGGAAAATTTTCCGCTAAATGTCCCGGGAAAATTTTCCGCTAGATTTAGGGGGAAAATTTTCCGCTAGATTTAGCGGAGGAAAATTTCCCGCAAGATTTCGCGGGGAAAATTTTCTGCTAGATTTAGCGGGGAAAATTTTCCGCTAGATTTAGCGGGTAAATTTACCCATCGTGCACCGCGCGGTTACGCCGACGGCGACGGCGACGTCGCTCAAGCCGGAAACGGGCGCCTAAGAGCTGCGCTCTAAAAACAAATTAAGTGATAATATTAAAGTCCTTGAAATAAATTTTTTCGTTAAGTTAAAACAAAATATAAATCATATATATATCATATATATTTTTATGTTACTCTACCTAAAAAGTCCTGTTTTTCACTAGTCTTCTTCCAATCGCCGAAAACATGTAAAAGAAAGATTCACTGCAAATTTAATTATATCCTAAAGTGCGGATTAAGTCAAAACTTATTTTCTTAATATAAACCACGTCATACTAGAACAAAAAAGCTCGATTTGTTTGATTATTTAGAAAGCTTTATTTGCTGTAATTCTTCAGCAAAACAAAATAAGAATATCTTCGAGTTTCTATGAAAATGCCCAGGAAACAGCTCGTTCCCGCCAGATTGTTTTCTCAGCTTCGTACACTCGGTGCTACTGTTGCCACTGCTTCTGAGGCCGATTCCAAACAAAGTATTAAAGGTCTCTCAACCACACCAAAAGTGAAATATATATATATATATATATATATATATATATATATATATATATATATATATATATATATATATATATATATATATATATATATATATATATATATATATATATATATATTCAACGATGTAAAATTAGGGCCTTTTAACTCGAGCACAGTTCGCGAGTTTTTTGTATTTTTTTAACGAAAGTAAGTTTTTCCTTTGGTTTTAAAGTTCGCAAGGTGGTAGTATAGTTTCATGAAAAAGCAGGCAAGCTTTTGTAAGACAAACCATATACTGACCGATGTAAGATCAGCCTTACATGTACAATATAGATTTGTTTGTGCCTGTCTCTCTCAGTCACACCCTTTGTCGGTCTGTGTGCGTGTGCGGACCAAACTCACCTTTTTGACTAGCGCAGAAGAGCTCCGCATTTTGCTCATGTCCAGCTTGCTATACATTTTCATTTGCCTGATGATTTTTATTAAAAACAATAAATTTACATGAACGGCATCAACTTTCAAACAAACAATAATAAACACGTAGATATGGTAGCAGTTTTGAAGGAAATTATTTGTGTACAAAAGGTGGTCTTGTTGAAAATGATCACAGTGATATTGGTGTAGCTTAAATCATGATTTGAATCATCTTGACTTTTTACTTTATCCTGAGCTCTCTGAATTTGTGGTAGATCTATTTCAGGACATAAATGACTCGTCGATTATGTAAAAAGTGCCGTGGTTGCACTTTCTAGAAGTCGGGAAGGTTTTTCATCGGAAGCCAGCATGCCGTGTGATTGAGAGAAGATGTAAAATTTATTTTCTGGTATATATAAGAAGAGGAGAACAGCTAGATGTCCTTCCTAGGTGTGCCCCAGCCCTCTTGCAACGTCACCCTCAGCGGATCTGCTCAAAAAGCAAACGTTCCGTCCGTACGCGCTTCCGCCGCCACAGCTTCGCACGCGAAAAGGGGCCGCAGCTAGGCTGCTGAACGCACCTCACTGTCGAACGCCAGCTCCTCCGCTAGAGGCGCTACGCGCGTTTTTCAAAGCGCCCCCTATAGTTCCCGCGCGGAGTGTAGAGTCGGTGACAGGTTAAGATTTCAGGGCGAGAAAAAGGAAGGCTGGGGTGCAAGAAGCGAGCCGACTGCGAGAGCGAAGGGATGTTTCCTCTTGTCTCCAGCAAACCATCTGCTTCCTCCTCACCAGCCTTCCTTTCCCTCGCCCTGAACTCTTAACCTGCCTTTTCTCTATGTAACATTTGTGAGCACTTCATTGGATACCTTACCTTAGAACATTGGTGTTTTGCAGTACTGGAGGATCGGACAATACCTACGTCGAACGGAACAGTTGTGTCACAAATTCCTTCCCCTACGACATCAGCAACGGGTGATTTACGCACTACACAACCAACTTTTGCAACGATGGATGTCAGTGCATTTGGAAGTAAGTCATTTACATTTTCGATTCGCTTTAGAAACTAAATATATTTATCAATAAAATTTGAAGCATTTAAAGTTCTGTGAATTTCTACGACGAATTGAACTACTCGGCAGTGGATTGACCGAAGGAAAACAAAAATTGGACGGCGTATTCTTAATTATACGCTAAGCGTGATATATAGCAGTGCGTATTGTTTCTAGCATATTGCCTCATTATTAATATCAAAACCTTTCCAAAGAAAAGACTAATAGCATTCTTGCTCCTATGACAAAATAGAAGCGAGAAAGTTGTGCTTGGCAATAGAACCCACAGGGAAGAAAAGAAATAAGCTAAGAGTAAATACCTTCTCTGCTTCTCCTGGTAAAATTGTCTTAATTCGATACCAACTGTGACGGTTTGTGCCGAATTTCCCTGAATGCACTCTTCAGAGTGTATTGAAGGAAATCATGCAGCCTGGATGTATCAAATAGTTAGTAACTTACCTGCTGCATGTTAGCATCCCAATATATGTGCACTATAAAATACGGCGAATTCCGATGGTACACCCTCTTTGTAGAAATCTTTTGATTATTACTTCTTTTATTTTACCTAGCGACGTTTTCTGGTGTAAATTGTACTAACATGCATGTAACCGAATGTACAAATATTTGACCCTTATAAATACGTCACCAGTGAGATAAAACGATGTTCCTCCATAGCTCTTGTACCAAAAACACAAAAATAGGCTCAGCGATCTGCGTTTGGAAATAAATTCAGTTAAGCATTTGCAGCCAACTACTTTGGAAGATGACCAAAGTAGATCGTCTGATACCACCAAATCTTAAGCAAATGTTAAGAAATTTTTCTTGAGTAAGAGCAGTTATTTTTGTTTCCTGAAAGCATAATATCCGTAGTAGTCACAAGTAGGGTAAAAACGCAAAAAAGAAGAAATCCGTAATCACTAGACGGTTTGGGTTATGTTTGAACAATTCAGGTGACCTATCTTCTAATCCCGGCTGTCGCACCATTTTCAGGGGCGCGGAGAAACGATATGTGATAAGGAGTATATGAGGATTTATAAGTACAAAACGAGCGTGTTGGTAACAGTAGTTAAACATGAGGAATATACATAGAAAGGGGGACGGACAACATTCCAGAATTTCATGATGTGCTAACTGGTGACATGACTCCACAAAATAGTACAGAGACTTGCACATAATAGATATCACATTTTTACGTGAGCGAAAATGTAACATAATGAAAGCATCTTTAGATACACCTAAGAGAAATGTGTGTATCAGGCAGCAGCAATAACCAATTCGACTGATATGCTAGTCACCCCTATTTTTTTCAATAATCAAAACATTGTTGCTGTCTAATGAGGCAATACTCTTTGTGTATTATTCATAATCTTCGTTTTAAATAAAATAACTGAGAAGTTTGAGGCCAACCTGTCTTGTGATCAAAGATTCCGAAGAAGCGATATTTTACACTCAGGTTATACTCGCCTAGTTTGCATGAAAATTAAATGTTGTGTTCTTTATATCCTGATCTGCACCATATTTATTTCATTTGTCGGGAATACTTTTGCAGTTAGTGTTTTCATTTTCTGCGTTCAATATCTCTGATTCCAATCCATCAAGACCTTAACGTTTTTTGTTTTTATTTCACAAAGCTTTCATATAAACCTTGCTGAAACTCCGGCTTCTAATAGACCGATCTCACCAGCCAGTTTAACTATGCCACCACTGCCGCAATGCATCGGGGGAACTTTTAGTCTTTCTGCACGTGCGACAACCGCGCTGGAGCTCTGCGCGTGTGGAGCACGAGACAGCACGAGTCCTCTCATGCCCGACCGTTAGCCTTCCATGAACTAAAGCTATGGCGGCGTCACGCATGCGCCGAAAGCTTAGTGATGATCTGTCTATTGCAACTATATTTTTCGGAAGACTCTTCCGGACTCAGGCGCTTGAGTAGTTATTAAAATCGGTGAGTGCCGCAAATAAAAACTTTCAAACACTGCGGTTTGGGAAACAATACATTTTAAAGCGTTTAATTCACACGCACGGATTTTCTACTGGCGGTAAAAATAATTATGACGATTGATGCAGATGAAACGTCACCAGAGTCAGGCAAGTCCTCCGTGCTCAATGCGCCGCACCTGGTCCATACTATGTCGTTGACGGATGTCACCTTACGACGGAGATTCGCCAGGAACCACCGGAAAAAACAGCGACCATCATCCCATTTAAATTTCTAGAGTTTGGTCCACTCCTTATTCAGATTTTTTTAATTATATATACCTATCGCGCTTACCTTTATTGCAATATGTGTTTTCTTTGGGCAAAGTAAGGCAATAATGGGAACTCTGTTAATGATTAGTAAAATATATCCGGAGCTATTGTTGATATACGAGTCTTCTATGCGTTTAAATTACACCGAAGGGTGTTTGTGCAGAATGGCTGAAAGCACGTGCGGGAGCACGTAACTTCGACAAGACACATTTCTTGCATGGCCACTTGAGCGAACAAAGCATTTCAAAATGCCATGCTCTCCCACGTGTGCACCTTATTACAGCAGAGCTGTGTTGGTTTTCTAAGTATGATTGTGGACTTAGCAGAATGGTTACTTACAAGTACATCCGGAGCGTAGTCTTGAGTTACTTATACAAATGTAGATAAGAGTAAAAAAGCACAATAAAACTTTCTGAAACTTAGCGTGCTCTGTCTTGTGAACAATACAACTACACAAAAACGCACACTGAACTTTACGCATGGCCGAATAAAAAAGCGCGTTATTTAAAACAAAGCATCTAAGCAAGAGTCTCCACACAAGGAGTCATTCTTAAAAACAAAAGCGAATGGTCATTTGAGTTTTTTTGTTTGTTTGTTTTATTCAGAATATACTGTTTCAGATTTGACACTTTAATAGGGTTGATATATGTCCACCGCACGATTGTGAAGTCAAAAACCACACAAGCCGGAATTATAGGCTACATAATTACTGAGTGATAGAGGGCTTTATCGCTTAGAAAGAAAGCCATAAACATTGCGAATGCGTTAACAATTTAGGCATTTCGGTTTTATCTTCGGGTGTTCAGGTAAGAAAAGAACTAAGTTCAATATATTACGCTATACTCAGAATAAATCGAAACCCTGTATCACTGAGAAAAGTGGACATTAAGAAGCCCAAGTGAGCTTGAATTCATACGAGTAAAATACCCCGCCACAAGTCATTTTTCTTCTCAGAGTTGGCTGTGAGAAAAATGCATAAGACTGTAAATATCCATTAGAACTGATTAAGGAAACAAATGGTCATTGGAGTTTTTTATTTTCTTATTTTTATGTACACATACTGTTAGCAGATCTGGTACTTTAGTAGGGTGGCGTATCTGCAGAGCAGAATTCCGAACTCGAAAGTAATACAAGCCGGAAATAAAGGAAAATAATTGTTGAGCGATAAAGGGTTTTGTTGATAACTAGAAAGCCACAAAAACACTCATGCGTGATAGATCATTCGATATTTGATCATTGCGAGTTTTATTTTAAAGGGTCAATGCAACAAAATTCAATTAGGAAGTCTTTTTTTTTTTACACGACTTTTTTTGCATTCGGGTATAACCGCACGGAACAACACTGACCAAGAACCATCTTTGTTGCGGAGTAATTTCAAGGGGAAAAGCGAGTGTTTTTTTCTATCTCTCGTTCGGGAAACCTGATGGCGTAGCTTGGAGGTTGCAGTGACGGGATAGCCTCCCCCTCCCCCTTGACGATATTTGAACTCGGCTCATAGATTGCACCCGAGCATTGCGTGAGCACTCGATTTGAATTTAAGATAATTAATAGCTTGCCAAGCATTTTGTTCTGGGATTGCCATTGCATGGGGAGAAAAGCCACCGCGCCTTCTCATGGGTTATAAACACCAGGGATTCATTCTCAGCGGTGTTTGCGCCAAGTACAAAAATCGTTGCACCACCCCTTTAAGACATACAAATTCAATATATTACACGATATTCAAATAAATGAACGGCAGTTATCAGCGAGATAATTGAGCATCAGGTAGGCCCAGTGAGCATGAAGTCATGTGCATAAAACGTCCCGCCATAAGTAATATTTCTCTTTTATACTGGCTGTGAAAAAAAAACTACGCTAGTCCATGAACGACCAATAAAAGTGATGATAATGTTTGAAACCCCAAAGTCTTCATCGCTTTGACGGGTTTCATTTTTTTCCCAATTCTTTAATATCGCATTAAAGATATTATATACAAGACACAAGCGTGGGGTACAGCTGAACATTGACGAAGCATCTGGGTTTCGGAAAAGCAATTTCATCTCGTTAAGAAACATATAGATAAAATAAATTTTGTACGAACTCCAGTTCCTCATAGACTTAAAAAAAACGCGTCAGCCACCTGCTAAAACCACCAGCCTGCTACACATGGTCATAAGGCAAGTCAACCGGTCGACAGTTATGAGGGTATATGCTGATGACACATTCGCAATTAAAAGCCACCTGCCGTAAACCGGGACAATGGGATGATGTCAGATACAAGTTATTCATGTATAGTTCGAAAAAAAAAACGCTAAAAACGAAAAGAGGATCCGCGCCACATGCCTTTATGGCGTGTGACGCGGAGTACAGTTGCGCCAGCAGCATAAAAAAGAGCGTCTTATAGGCCTGAAAGTGGAGCCCACAAAGCAGATAAAATAGCAGCAAAATTTCATTCTTGAAACTATCTTACCAAAGTCACGCATAAAGGAAACTGGGATTTGTTTTGAATCCATATCGCCTCAAGCCGACAAAAAAGATACTGATAAACCTCTGGCTGGTAAACACAAAAAATAAAAAACTGTGTTCTAGTGGTGTAGGGCACACGTAAATTTTTCTCTGTTAGCTTGCGAACAAAATCGCTAGTGCAGTTTTGACGCTTCCACGATCTATATTCACAAGTGTTAGTTTGTATTCACAAAATATCTACCGAAGCGAAGTTTCGTAAACGAAATTAATGCCATAATTCTTGCAGGTCGGGGAGGAAGCCTCTCCCATAAAGCTCTGCGCTCTCCAGGATTGGCAGTTTCCTCCTCTCAATTCATCCCATTTTTAGCATCCGCTACGCAAAATTGGAGAGAGTGGAAGGCTTCTTGGGAGGAGCTTGTCTTACTTTTCCTAGCGTGCAATAAACTATCGACAGGTTTTGGCTTTCTGCGTGATATGGCCACACCTCCAAGACGAGAAGGTCATAGAGCTGAATTTTCGACGTCACCCTAAGGAGGCGAACGCGGGGCACGAATGGGACCACGAGTGCTTCCATCAGCGTTCGGCTGGGACTCGTGTCCTCTCTAATTGGACGTGAGACTTTACCGAACGATGACGTCAGCACACGTGTCCCAGTCGTGCCCCGCGTTCGCCACCTTAGGATGACGTCGAAAATTCTGCACTCGGAGTCCGAATCTAGGCAATTTTGGACACGGTCGCCCATCGTTAGTGATGCAGAAATCCGTGCATGGCCAAAATAATGTTGGGAACCAGGAAGGCCGCGGCCGGCGTCGGCACGGGTGCTCCAGAGAACATGGGCTCGACGTGCGCGAGGGTGCCGTTGTTGTCCTTGGGAGCGATGCCCAGCAGGCGACACACGACGTTGTAATGGTCCACCATATGAACGCCCTCGTTCAGGAAGCCTTTCTTGAGACCTGGGATGTGTGAGAATAGGCGTCGTTGAAAGCAACCTCCGAGGATTGGATCGCTCCTCGAAAAGGCACAGAGTACCGTGCACGGACCACGCTAGTGAATCTGATCAACGAAGTCCTCGGGGAAAGGTCACCGGGGAAGGATCAGCGAAGCCTGAAATTAGAGGCTTTCAGATATAAAGTATATTCCCTCTTTAGTCACTCACAGTTTAAAAAAAAGCAGGGCGTAGTTAGCCCCGAGCATCTAATTTCGCTCGACGGCCAATGACATGGCGGTTTTAGTCGATAAGAACTCCGAAGGACCAATCAGAAAGAAAGACGAGTGAAAAATAATAAGCCGCGCCCTGCAATTCGTCAAGCTAACAGCAACTATGGGTAACAAGGATTACCTAAAGAACGCAGTCATAGATTAGAGAGTTTTAGTAGATCGTTCCGATACCTCCGATACCCCCGATAACGATACTATATATGTAAGCGCAAAGGCGGAGGCAGAGTATCGGGTATGGTTATCGGAGTCATCGGAACGATCTACTACAACTCTCAATTAACTATGGCTGCGTTCGGCAGAGCCCCGTGTGGAATCACAGAGAACATGAGCACACACCGAACGGAGAAGCAGCGCGCGTTTGTAATCTGTGCGCCGCGGTGACGGCTGATGACCTCCGGTATGTCCAGTACAAAAACAGCACTACGGGTATGTTATCTATGAGGTACTTCTTGAAGATTCTATGACATAAACAACTTTGAGGAAAGAGGGGAGATGGGACGCCAGAAGAAAACATTCAATACGAGGATTTTTGTTATTATTATTATCTGCTCGAAGACCCGAATCCATAATGCACACCAGCTTTTGCGTTTAGTTGAGTCCAAAAGCATCGCTAAGGAGAACCGTTTTTGAACAATGTTAACCTAGTCCTTCGATGTATCTAAGTACTACTTAGAATTTCCTTTACGCTTTGGCAGCGTCCTGATTACGGCATAAATGTAAGCAAAATTAATCTCACAAAGAAAGTTTCCACGATGTTAGAACAAGTGGCGCAATTGCCATAATAATAATAATAAAAAGCAAAGTTGGATGAAAACGACCCCATTGGTCCCATAGATAATTTAGTCCGGAAGACTACTTCACTCCACGGGTCCGACGTGCAATTCTTCCTCGCGTCCTCACGACGACCGCACGATGAAAGAACATTAAAGCCCGGAAAGGTTTGCTTCGAATAAGAGGCATACATTTTTGTTGCGTAAATGCGGAGCAACAATTCGCAGTATATTCACACTTGACCTCCGCTCAGCCGCTGGTGCTCCGATATGTCAAGGTGTAAAACAAATATCTACAACCTAAGGGATCTTGCTTCTTACGTTTCGAATATGTAGTTTCACTTGGTTGCACGATTCACGATTCGACGATTCGACGGAGCCAATCAAACAGCACCAAAAGTGCATATCGTCACAGCGCTCGTCGTTTTTCTTCGTTCGCTATCCCCGGTTAAACCAATAAGGCGCAGTGAATGTGCCGCGAGCCAGCGCTTTTTCCACGCTCCAAAACGTCAAGTGCCGCAACGATGCACGCTTGGTGCTTCTTGATTGATCGGATGGCAACGTGGGCTGCATCTACTCGGACTTGCCGAGTAAAGGTATACAGGCTGCTATAGACCAACTCAACTCTGACGCCAAGCCGGTGCGGTGGCGCTGCTGTTGGCACTGCGCATGCGCAGATGCTTCGCCTCGATCCAATCTGGTTTCCTGTGCGCGCGCAGTGCCCTCGTGGGAACAAGCGAGGGCTTGTTTGCAAACAGTGTGCTGGTCGATACTTGGCGTCAACTCTTTTTGGGTTACATTGTCAATGCTAGCGTAGCTTTCGCAGTGTTCCAACTCTGTCAAAGCTTAGACGCGCGAGCGCGTGCGAATGAGACACAAGAAGAAGACACGTGCCCTCGCAGCGTTGCGGGACTTCGGCACTGTGGACGCTACGCTATAGGGCCTCGACGATTATAGCGCAAAACAGTTGACGGTGAGTATTTTATGTACTAGGTGCACAAAATATACTAAAGGAAACCATGTGGTTGAAATAGCGCGCATTAAAAGTCTCGAATCCTCAAAGAAGGAACTTACCAGGACCCGAGGCCAGGAAGATTGCTCGCATGTCCTCCGTTTGAAGAGGATCGTAGCCGTGGTTACCTTTGTAGATTCTACTGGACATGGGCTTCATTTTCTCGGTATTGTTCAGCTGGAAGAAAAATTAGGAATATAATTATATGTTGATTGACCGCCTCTATTTTGCCTTAATAAACGCCTTTTCTACAACAAATATTATACTATAAAGTCCGAAAATGTATCTCCAACCAAAATTTGAAAGGCAACCCGACGTTTCAAAACCAACTCGGTTTCTTCTTCAGGGGTGACTGAAGGCACGCGGACACAGCAGCAGCTCCTAACTCTTCGTCCTCAAGAAAAGAAGAAAAAAAAGAAGAAAAAAAGGAAAATAAATTTAAAAAAAGAGAAATTAGGAAATTTAAAAATTGTAAAATAACTTTTTAGCTATGAAGATGGTCGCCTCTTCAGCTTTTTGGTCAGGTCATGGAGGCCATGCGCGTACACAGATGGCAAAGCGCCCAGCGACCTGTTTAGGTTCCCTGGCGTGTGCTGGATTTGCCACGATTCCAAGAAAAGTCTTCTTCGAAAATTGGGCTCTGTGTCCACCACGTGCGCATTCGCGAAGTCAATGCGATGGTCTAGGCCCTAGGGTATCGCAATGTTCGGCGATGGCGCTGCGCTCACTGTCAAACTTCCGCACGTCGTTCTTGTGTTGGCGGATACGCTCGGGAAAGTTCTTCGTCTCGCCGATGTAGGTTGCGGGGCACTCTGAGCAAGGAATGGTGTAAACCACGCCCTGTGCCCTTTCTTTTGGTAGACGATCTTACACCCAGAATACCTTCCTTTCCCAGTACCCGTGCAAGGGCTTTGCTGGTTCCCTTTACGTAGGGAACGCTAATGCGCGCGAATCGATGGGGCTGTCTTTCTTCTACTGGCATCTGGTTTTGTCTGGCGAGACCTTGGCGTCGGGCGATGCGCTCAATAAAGCTACTAGAATAGCAATTTTTTTAGGTCTTCAATTATGGTCTTCTTTTTATCGGTTTCCGACGAGCAGATAGTCGTTGCCGTACGCAGGAGGGTCGAAACCACTGAGGCCCTAGGACTCGTTGGATCATTGGAGTCAAAATTGAGGTAGCGTCCGGTGTCTGTTGGATTTCAGTACACCGTAAACGTCAGATCTTGTCCTCGTTGGTTCAACAGCACATCAAGGAACGGCAAGGTGCCATTCTTCTCACATTCCACGGTAAATTGAATGGCCGGCTCGATGGAGTTGAGCTGTGCCCTGCCGGAGTTAAGGTGTGCCAAAAAATTAGTCACGTCCAGTTTTTTTGAGAATGCAGAAACAATCATCCACATAGCGCATGAATACTTTGGGGATGTTGGGGAAAGACCTCAGCGCTTTTGTAGCGTTAGCTACACTGGCCGAGGTTGAGCAGTTTCGCGTGGCTCTCATAATGAGCCGTACTCCATGCTGCGCAAGCGCGAGGAGCACTGACGTCACACGGCGCACAGCTGATGGGGCGGAGCCGCCGTCGCCGCGGGCTCCGCTGCGACCGCGCGCGCCTCGCCAATCTGCGCAAGCGCGAGGAGCAGTGGCGTCACACGGCGCACAGCTGGCGTGCCGGAGCCGCCGCCGCCACCGCGGGCTCTACCGCCACGGCGCGCGCCTTGCCGGTCTTCGCATTCCAGAGGAGTGACGTTATAGCCGCGGCAGACGCACTGGCGCCGCCGCATGCCCAGCCGTGTGCCTCCGTTGCGCAGTAGCCAAGTCTACACCGTGGCCAAGTCTGACGCTGCACCGGAGCCGCTTGATAGCGCCTCTCATTTTGTGCGCATAAGCTCACGCTACGTATATCCTGGCATAGCCGAGCTAAGCCACCGCAATTTTTTTGCTCGATCGTTTCCATCGTGACGTTCGCCGTTGTGACCGAGATGGCCGCACCCATTGCAGTGCCACTGACCTGTTTGAAAAGCTCCCCTTTGAAGGTGAAGTATGTGCTGCCGAGACAAAACTCGAGCAGACGGCACAGTTCCTACACAGTGAGGTTGGTTCTTGTGGTCAAGGAGCTGTCTTTTTCGAGGGCTTCGCGGGCTGCAGCCACTGCAAGGGGAACTGGGACACTTGTGAAGAAGGACACCACGTCGAAAGACACCATGGTGTCATCGTCGCTGAGATGTATTTGAGAGGCGCGTTCCACAAAGTGGCCAGGATTTTCTACATGGGTCGACGTGTTTCCGACGAGGGGAGCCAAAGTCCAGTGAAGATAATTGGATAGCGCCCGAAGCGGTGAGGCTGTAAAGTCCACAATAGGTCGTAGAGGCACGTTAGGTTTGTGGATCTTTGGAAGGCCATAAAATCCTGGAGCGGAGCCATTCCTGCAAATAAGTCGCAAGTAAAGGCTCTTTGACTCAGGGTATTTCCTGAAAATCTTTGCCAGGATTTTGTTCAAGTTCCTCTGAACGTGTGGCGTAGGATCTTTCTTGAGGTTTTCATAAGCATGGCTGCCAAGAAGATCCCGTACCTTTTCCTCGTATACCTCCTGGTCCAGGACGACGGTCGACTTCCCTTTGTCGGCCGGCAGAAGCAAAATCTCCGTATCTTCGCGAAGTTTGCGAAGCGCTGTAACTTCTTCCGCCGGCAGGCCGGCAGGGCACAGCTCAACTCCATCGAGCCGGCCATTCAATTTACCGTGGAATGTGAGACTAATGGCACATTGCCGTTCCTTGATGTGCTGTTGAACCGTTGAGGACAAGATCTGACGTTTACGCGGTGTACCGAAAACCAACACACACCGGACGCTACCTCGATTTTGACTCCAACCATCCAACGAGTCATAAGGCCTAAGTGGTTTCGACCCTCCTGCGTAGGGCAACGACTATCTGCTCGTCGGAAACCAATAAAAAGAAGGTGAAGAAGACCATAATTGAAGACCTAAAGAAAAATGGCTATTCTGGTACCTTTATTGAGCGCATCGCCCGACGCCAAGGTCTCGCCAGGCAAGACCAGATGCCAGTAGAAGAAAGACAGCCCCACCGAGTCGCGCGCATCAGCGTTCCCTACGTAAAGGGAACCAGCGAAGAGCTCGCACGGGTACTGAAAAAGGAAGGTATTCTGGTGTCCCACAAACCCACGTCCACACTCGGAAGGTTTATGCCAAGACCGAAATATCGTCTACCAAAAGAAAGGGCACAGGGCGTGGTTTACACCATTCCTTGCGCAGAGTGCCCCGCAACCTACATCGGCGAGACGAAGAACTTTCCCGAGCGTATACTCCGCCAACACAAGAACGACGTGCGGAAGCTTGACAGTGAGCGCAGCGCTATCGCCGAAAATCGCGATACCCTAGATCATCACATTGACTTCGCGAATGCGCCACGTGGTGGACACGGAGCCCAATTTTCGAAGAAGACTTTTCTTGGAATCGTGGGAAATCCAGCACACGTCAGGGAACCTAAACAGGTCGCTGGGCGCTTTGCCGTCTGTGTACGCGCATAGCCTCCGTGACCTGACGGAAAAGCTGAAGAGACGACCATCTCCATAGGTAAAAAGTTATTTTACAATTTTTCAATTTCCTAATTTCTCTTTCTTTTAATTTCTTTTCCTTTTCTTTCCCTTTCTTTTCTTGTTTTAAGACGAAGAGGTTAGGAGCTGCTGCTGTGTCCGCGTGCCTTCAATCACCCCTGAAGAAGAAACCGAGTTGGTTTTGAAACGTCGGGTGGCCTTTCAAATTTTGGTTGGAGATACATTTTCGGACTTTAACTATCACCCAACCAGGCAGATTTCTGCCGAATATGTTTACTTTCAAATATTATACTATTGGCGTAATAGTATTCATATCCTCCCAACGGAAGCAACGGAACACTACTACAGTAAAACTCAACAAATTGATGACCTTGCGCCAAGTGGTTGACGGGCGCGTTTCCAATGTTTAGACAAAAGGTAAGTACAAATAGAGGGTCATGCGGACAAACACGATGCACTAGCAGGAAAAAAGAAACACTGCATGTCTTTCTGAGAGAAAGTTTCTGACTAATAAGGTTTAAGAGAAAGGAAAACATTAGTGGCTGGACATAGAGGAACAAAAATGACAAAGGCATTGATATTAAGGCGAATAAATTCCTCTAAACAAAAATTATTATGTTTTCTTTTTGCATAGCATTAGGTGCGCGCATGTTGCCCGCACATATGCGGGCAACACGAGCATACTTAAGTTTTATATTCGCAAGAACTTCATAAAAATATAACTACCATGTTTTTTTTTCTAAATTGTACTTTTGTTATTTAATACACTCAAACCATAATATTATCATAAAAATAAATTAGATAGAAAGTTTATTTCAAATACACAGTAACTTTCCCCCCTTAGGGCTTAAGGCCACGGTCCCACTGAATGTGGCAGTTTAGGTACTTTTTGGCAGGTCATTACTCATCTCCTTTTAAATACTGTTTTGTGGGATTGATGTCATTCGAAAGGCCATGCAATCCTCTTTCATTTGATATTATGTATGTATCGGTTTATACTGCTCATGCGCATTTGTGGCGTTGCGAATATGATGGCACGGACCCTCACTTGCTCCGCTGGTTCATGTTTTATGAACGATTCATTAAAGATAACACGGTTCCAATAAAGCAGTTTTGTTAAGATGATGTTGGAGCAGAATGTAACGGTATACTTTTTTGGTATTTGCACTACTTTGTTTTTTTCAGCTCTCCAAATATTGCCCTAAAATTGACATTTTTCAGCACAAATATGTTTTTAATGACAAACGCTAGGGCAATGAAATTAGCTACAGATGTAGTGCTTATAATTGGTAATATGATGAAAAAAATTTAATGTTGTGTAAAAATTTTTTGTTTAGATATTCTATATCAAACATAGCACTTTTTTGTGCTTCGAGTCATGGTAATTCAAATGCCGCCGAGTAAATAATTAAACTATGGTAAAATCTTTTGTAACATTTAGAACTACAATAGTTGCCCAAGAGGTGGACGGTGGCTTTTTTTTATTTTCAAAGTCATAACGCTCCGGGAGCCCCTCAAACTTACCTGTTTTTGACGCACATCTTTTTTGGACATCAAACAGATTTATTGGCATCTAATAACATTTATTGTATGGAATAGACATACATTGCGATGTATTAGATTTTCCCAATGATCTTGCTTTGGTTTCTTGATAGTTGTAGAGCTTAGCTAATTTTAAAAACAATTAAAAACTGTTTGGGTGTTTTGTTGCGCTACCTGGCGGATGGCAGACAAAACTGCTGATTTCTAAGTTCAAAAAAATTTCGAGGGCGGCGTTGGCGTCTGTATCATCATCAATCTCCGTGTCGTTTTACCTTCACATTTACAAAATATATTTCAAGATTTACTATCGATAAATGAACGGTTTAAGTACTGGGTCAGGTTAATAAATCTAAGACAAATAATTACACAAGCGTAGCGTGATATAAAGTGTTCATTATTCGATATAATTAAAATCAATAAACAATAAAGACGAAGAGGAAAAAATACACCCTAGTTTACTTCATGCCTAGAGTCACTAAATAAGCTGCGCTTAAAGTATCGGCACTCCGTTCAACAAAATTGTTTTGGGCGCCGCCATTTTGGGCCTTGTTCAGAGCAAACGCAACTGCCGATCGTCATGATCCAAAAGTGCGACTTCCTCAGCATTAGATGCGGTGCTAGGAAGCTGATGCAATATTGCAATGCTCTGTCGCGGGTTGTTTAAACATTTGTGGAGGACGGAAAAGCGTTTCCTGTGATTTTAGATAAAGCTTCAGATAACTGGCAACCATGAGTTTAAGCCACAATATGGCCAAGTGTCGTTACTCTGAACCGTAGCTAATTTACTGGCACAAGCGGGAACAATGAGGAAGAGGCAGGTGTCAAAAGGTAGTGGCTTGTGGAATCCACGGGCCTTACGTCATGGCCCCTCCAGGTAATACATGCCTCTTGAACAAGAGCATGAATAGTGTCATTAAATAAGCTACGCTTCAGAGTAGCGACACTTGGCCATATTGTGGCTTAAAATCATGGTTGCCAGTTATTTGAAGCTTTATCTGAAATCACAAGAAACACTTTTTCGTCCTCCACTTTAAACAGTTTGCGACAAAGCAAAGCAACATTACATGAGCTTCCTAACACCGAATCTAATGCTGAGGATGTCGCACTTTTGAATCATGACGATCGGCAGTTGCGCCTGCTCTGCACAAGCACCAAAATGGCGGCGTTCACAACAGTGTCGGGGAAGAGAGTGCCGATACTCTAAGCGCAGCTCATTTATTGGCTCTGGTTCCCACGAAACTCCTTTTCCCTGACTGAAACTGAAAGTAAATATGAATAATACACCACTATTATAGCTTATTTAGTTATAACCAACTACACATAATGAGAGGAGGAAGCGGCCGGGTAGGAGAAACGCGGGTTTTATGTGCGACTGTTCTAACTGTCTCAAAAGAGAGAACGCGCGAGCTTGCGCTGGTTTAAAAAAAGGCATCCAGAGAAAAGAGGCGGCACGCGGTGTTCTTTGCGATTATGCGTCTAATAGCAAATTGTTGTGTGTATGTTTATACAGCCGGGAGTTAGTCTGCCTTAGTGGGCGTCTGGTGTCTCAGCTGTAGATGAGCAATTTAGCCAGTGCGGTACAACCGCAAACCTGGGGTCTTTAACGTGCACCACGCAGTAGTGATACACGACCGCACGCCGGTACGATGCTCTTCCAGATCGAAACGGGCAGGGGCGGGGTGGGTTCTGCAGCGCGAGCTTTCGCTCCAAGTGCTCCGAGCTGGTGTGCGATAGACCATGCACTCGGCAACCGATGCCCCCCTTGTGCGTCTAATCTATATACAGGTATAAGTATTTGAAGATCGACGATGGACGTCGATCGTCTCGAGGTAATGTAACGTAATAACATTATATAAATAATAAACCTGTTGAAGGACTGAACGGCTCAATTTTTCAATTCTTGGATTGTAATATGGCGGTAGCCTATTGTACTTACTGTTGATGAAGAGCAATATGAGGTGACGAGGTAACGATTAAATGATGAGGCTCTATAAGGACGACGACATTAGTGGGTGTCGAACCACAACGTACAGTGCCAGACTTGTTTCAAGTATCGTGTACCCAAAGACCTTTCTTCACCCGCAACAGAATATGGTAGAACCAATGAGGATGCTGCTTTACAACTGTACGTGAAACAGGAAAACTGCACTGTGCAGAAGTGCGGCTTATTCGTTAATATGAGGGACGGATTTCTAGCAGCATTCCCTGATTGACTACTTGGAAAAAATGGCCTCGTTGACGTAAAGTGTCCCCGTTCCAAAAGATTCTTGAAGCATACTTAAACCGCAAAGGAGTATGAGGCGAAAAATAAGAAAAAGGAGCCTGGTGTGAAAGGTCCAAATCACCCCCATAGCTTCTACTATCAAATATAAGGGCAGTTACACAATACACAAAGAGAGTTTTGTGATTTAGTTATATTTACTCTCAAGGGCATTGATATCCAACGTATTCAGAGGGATGACATCTTCTGGTCAACCAGCATAGAGCCTTTTCTACTCAAGTTTTACATGGAAGGCCCGACTTCCGCTGAAATTCCTCACGTAGACGAGTTGTCCGACCGAATAAACTGCCATTACTCCCGATCTGGGAATCTCTCGATCTTCGTTCGTAGGCCATAGTATATATATATATATATATATATATATATCATGAGATCGAGGGGTGTGGCTCTTCGTCCGCCGAACATTGCTTCGGCGGGTGTTTTTACCGTGTAAGATGAGACCGTCGCGTGCTGCTGGAACAAGAACCTGGCGATTCTTCACTGAACCGCTTCTTCCGTAAGCTTCAAGAGGGCTTTTTTTCGTTTCGCACACCATCTGTTTGGCGCGTTGGCGCGTTATCAGAGAAAAGTATTTTCGGTACGGCAAAAGTAAGTAAAAGAGACCGTAGAACGTCAATGACGTGTTCGGACGTCGTGGCAGGCATCGTGTAAACTTCCAGCCACTTAGAGTACGCATCGACCATGACTCCGCAGACGCGGATACGTTTCGCCACCCACCGACTGAATAGTGGATCGTTTTCAGTTACTGTTCATGATGGCGTTGGACTCAATGAAGACTTCGAGTCTTTCCAGAAAGTTAGCCCAGGTGCCAGGACTTTTGTCGAAAGCGGTAAGTGTTCGAAACGTCGACAACGTCGGTAACCACGTGCTGTGCTTGACACTGGACGCTTACCATTCGCTGAGAAGAAACTTGCTTGTTCGTCTGCCACGAGTCGTCCGATATCAGGTCATCACCGCAACACCATCTCCCGACAAAACTGCTCTTCATTGTCCGCATGTCCATAGTTAGCAATCACGTGAACTTATAAATTCCCGAACGCTCATAACATGCCGTCGCTAAACGCCGTTCATTCATAGCGTCTTCATTGCAAATAAACGTCTTCCTATTTATTCTGATGGTTTTCATCATATTCTTCCTAAGCTGTACTTACAACATTATGTGTGTCGGTACTTCCGAAAATATTGCAATGGCGTTTGTTTTCTGGGAACTATAATGTAACAACCTTTACAACATCTTCCGGACCCCGTGAAACACAATATTTCGTGACGTAATTTTCAGTCGTCATTAAAATGGTGAAGTAAGCACCGTAAATCGCGAAGCAGTTTACTTGACGTCGCCGCTTCCACTGGTCTCTTGGAAGATTAAGTCTACTGAGCGTGCATTCCCGCAGAAGGAGTTTTCATTGATAGAATATCGACACGTCAATTAACATTTGATTCCTTCTTGGTAAGATTGCGAAAGCCCGTGACAACCGCCGAACCGCATCTCCGTATATCAGAGAACAATTTATACCCAGCCTGACATTCTCTCATACATCCGTTTGCTGGGCCACGCTACTTGAGCCAGCTGAGCACAGCTGGCAGCGGCGCGAGCAAGGCCACGAGGGGAACGTGATGGTGCTCGAGCCATCCCACCGTGAACCAATGTTTCGGCCACCCCACGGGTGCGTGTCGCCATCTATTGGTTGAACTAACGCCTTGT
>JAZHYW010014359.1:0-25158 GCA_037355805.1 Ixodes ricinus | reverse complement strand
ACGGCGGCGTATAGAGGCGGTCGCCGTGCTGACGACCCGCTGCGCTTGTTGTATATGGTTGCAGGTGTGTGTACGCGCGGCGCAGAGCGGCTCGTTCCGGTCGCTCCGGTTGCAACGGACGCAGTCGTAGGTAACGCGCCCGTTGCACATGTCTGAACCAGCCTTCCCTCCGTCCTCCCGAGGCGAAAGTCAACGTGGCGACATCGCTTTACATCACGTACCAGAGGTAACGCTGCGATGTCAAACGTTGGTTTGGTTAGGACTCGCCCGAACCGCAAATCGAAGAACGCCCGAAAAGGTCTGCGTTTCGTCGTCCTCGGAACCCGAACATGACTCCGAAGCGCTGCTATCGTCCACATCGCACGTCGGAGTGGCGTCATAGGAAATCATCCCCAGGTCGGCTGTCCGCCGAAGAATTTCAACCTCTAACGGCGTCAGGTCCTCGAGCGCAGAGAACTCCGCCATAATCGAAGCTCGAATGACAAAGAGGTTCGGCCGATGCGGCTACCTCGGGCTCGGGATCACTGCGCGACGGAACGTCGTCCAACGCCATTGGCCCGAGATCCTTTTGATAAGCGTGCGAGGACCAATGAGAGTAATTTCGTTTTCGGGTGGATCTGAGGTTTTGCGGCCTTCAATTACATTTTTATTAAAGAAATAATCACCGGATGACTATACTTTTTGGTTTTTAGGGATACCTAGGGCGTCTAAATTCAGCTGTCATCATCAAAACACGAACTCAAAAACCACTTGAGTGCCTCTTTAACGTTTTTTTCGGAAACACGGAATCCTAGGTATAAGTTTTCGCATTTCCTTCTTTTCAACGTCCTGTTGGAGTGAAACGCTAAAGAGCTGCGATATGGTCGTCTCGTTTAATGTGTACTTGTACTTGCAGTGTACACATAGCGCGATACAAGTAAAAAAAGAAGCGATCTTTTTTTTTAAGAATTAACGCCGTGTTCGCGCTAGCAGTGTGTCGCAGTGTAGATTTTTGTAGCATTAGCTACACTGGCCGAGGCTGAGCAGTTTCGCGTGGCCCTCATAATGAGCCGTGCTCATTATGAGAGCCACGCGCCACGCGCGGCCACGCGGCACGCGCGAGCCATCCGCGGGGGCGGAGACTACGCCGCCGCCGCTGCGCGCTTTGCATAATGAGCACGGCTCGCATAATGAGCACGGCTCATTAGGAGAGCCACACGAAGCCGCCGCCGCGCGCTCCGCCGCCGCCGCGCCCGCCTCGCCGGTCTGCGCATTCCAGAGGAGTGACATCATAGCCGCGGCAGACGCACTGGCGCCGCCGCGTGCCCAGCTTTGCGCCTCCGTTGCGCAGTAGCCAAGCCTGACGCTGCACGGGAGCCGCTTGATAGCGCCTCTCATTTTGTGCGCATAAGCTCACGCTACGTATATCCTGGCATATATGCCACCGCAATTTTTTAGTGCCTGCACTTAACCTACTGCTGCAACTTACAAAGCAAGCGTTGCTCGAAGAAGGCCATCTATGTACCGTATTTCTCCAACTACAGTCCTCAGACTAGACATGTTTAAAGGTTAAAATATTACGAGGCGTGTACTATCTATTGGCGCGGATTACAGGAGGAGTTTGTTTTTCTAGATCGTTCATTATGAACAGACGTGACCGTTTTGAGTGAATGACAGTGCAGGTTCTTGATAATTTATGTTCGATGCAAGCTCCCTCGTGATCTAATAAAGCAGGCGTTTTTTAAGGTCTATCACCCATAATGGTTCACTGATTTACGCTTGATCTAGGCACCATATACTGACTGCGTACCAGGTGCAGACTACATTCCGGAATTACGTTACTTGACTACCTACATTGCATGCGCTACTGGTGACCATAAGAAAAGACGTCGTCAGTATTATATACTTCGGTTTCAGCTTGGGTCCAGACCAGTGTTGTACATCGTTCCTCAAGAAGAGGAACGAAAGGTCGTTCCTCGTTCCTTCAAATTTTTGGAACGCGTAATCCCCGTTACAAGTTCCATCTGAGAGAAAGGAACTCGTTCCCTGTTACTGTTGAAAAAAATGAAACGTATTGTTACTTATACGTTACATTTGAATTTTTGCTAATTACCATATTTAATTAGATCAAACAACGTTTTTTTATTTATCCCATCAAATGGCAACATACAAATTTGAATGCCGTGATGGAAGGACGCCAGGAGACAAAAAAAAAGAAAGCAAAGCTGAAGCAAGGTTCTATTTGTTGAGTTATTCATCTTTAAAAATCCCACCGTTTTACTCTAGCCATGTTTGTGGTTGGCCATTCAGACCAGCCAAATGTACTGTTCGCCGGAAAATAGGAGCGGTGTCAATTTTATTATTCTTTATTAAAGGGTTACCCCACGTTGCACTGGTGTTTTACTAACCTTCCACGTTTAATCTATCAAAGTACTTTGTTGGAACTTAACAAGAGTTGCTTTGCGATGTTGCTGTCCGCAAGACGATACGTAACATGAATGCAAAATAACAAACCCTTATCTGGACACAGAATGGAGAACTCCTAGAGTTGCCGAGCATGAAAGAAAAATAAATCAACCTTGCCTGGACATGTCCGATCGTCTTGCTTGACGGTGCGGCGGTGCACAAGTCAAGCATTGGTATGTTATGTTGCCAATGCCCTTGTCTTGGACAGGTTTGAACATTGTTGACAGCCATGGCCAGAGACAGTCCACTTGGACGTCGGCACTCATTGTGGCAGTTATCACTTAACCACATGAGACAACAGGAGGTCCGTTGATGCAGTCCCAAGAATGCGCGTCCTCGGCACAACTACCGGCGCGTATAGTTGCGTCCTCATCGAGTTAAACCATGGGGCGAGTGCGGGATCCCTGATTGGCCTTTTTTGAGGCATGTCACAAATGCGCGCTCGCCGACAGCTACCGCTGACTAACACCTCGCGCCATAGGTACATGCGCGCCCGTGTTTCGCGCTTACATAGATGCCGCCCCGTATACATGGAGATGCCGCCTCGAGAGATTTGCTTGCTGGCTTTACGCGGCCCAACGCTTAGCGCTCCACCACGCGGTGTTGGGCTTTGTATTGGACGCCGAATATAACTGTTGTTTCCCGCCAAATATCGTCAGCCGCAGCGCTCGTGCCACTTTGTAATGTGCCGCCAGAGACTTCCGCCGCGTAGCGGCGTGGACGCGATTGGCCTTTTTTGAGGCATATCAGAAATACGCGCCTTGCCGACAGCCAGACATGCCACGGCGGGGCTTCTTTTCTGACTAACGCACGGGTTCGCTTGCTGGCATTACGTGGCCCGACGCCTTTAGCGCTCCACCACGCGGTGCTGGGCTTTGTATTGGACGCCGAATATAACTGTTGTTTCCCGCCAAATATCGTCAGCCGCAGCGCTCGTGCCACTTGTAATGTGCCGCCAGAGACTTCCGCCGCGTAGCGGCGTGGACGCGATTGGCCTTTTTTGAGGCATATCAGAAATACGCGCCTTGCCGACAGCTAGACATGCCACGGCGGGGTCTTCTTTTCTGACTAACGCACGGGTTCGCTTGCTGGCATTACGTGGCCCGACGCCTTTAGCGCTCCACCACGCGGTGTTGGGCTTTGTATTGGACGCCGAATATAACTGTTGTTTCCCGCCAAATATCGTCAGCCGCAGCGCTCGTGCCACTTTGTAATGTGCCGCCAGAGACTTCCGCCGCGTAGCGGCGTGGACGCGATTGGCCTTTTTTGAGGCATATCAGAAATACGCGCCTTGCCGACAGCTAGACATGCCACGGCGGGGTCTTCTTTTCTGACTAACGCACGGGCTCGCTTGCTGGCATTACGTGGCCTGACGCCTTTAGCGCTCCACCACGCGGTGCTGGGCTTTGTATTGGACGCCGAATATAACTGTTGTTTCCCGCCAAATATCGTCAGCCGCAGCGCTCGTGCCACTCTTGTAATGTGCCGCCAGAGACTTCCGCCGCGTAGCGGCGTGGACGCGATTGGCCTTTTTTGAGGCATATCAGAAATACGCGCCTTGCCGACAGCTAGACATGCCACGGCGGGGTCTTCTTTTCTGACTAACGCACGGGCTCGCTTGCTGGCATTACGTGGCCCGACGCCTTTAGCGCTCCACCACGCGGTGTTGCGGCTTTGTATTGGACGCCGAATATAACTGTTGTTTCCCGCCAAATATCGTCAGCCGCAGCGCTCGTGCCACTTTGTAATGTGCCGCCAGAGACTTCCGCCGCGTAGCGGCGTGGACGCGATTGGCCTTTTTTGAGGCATATCAGAAATACGCGCCTTGCCGACAGCTAGACATGCCACGGCGGGGTCTTCTTTTCTGACTAACGCACGGGCTCGCTTGCTGGCATTACGTGGCCCGACGCCTTTAGCGCTCCACCACGCGGTGTTGGGCTTTCGTATTGGACGCCGAATATAACTGTTGTTTCCCGCCAAATATCGTCAGCCGCAGCGCTCGTGCCACTTTGTAATGTGCCGCCAGAGACTTCCGCCGCGTAGCGGCGTGGACGCGATTGGCCTTTTTTGAGGCATATCAGAAATACGCGCCTTGCCGACAGCCAGACATGCCACGGCGGGGTCTTCTTTTCTGACTAACGCACGGGTTCGCTTGCTGGCATTACGTGGCCCGACGCCTTTAGCGCTCCACCACGCGGTGTTGGGCTTTGTATTCGACGCCGAATATAACTGTTGTTTCCCGCCAAATATCGTCAGCCGCAGCGCTCGTGCCACTTTGTAATGTGCCGCCAGAGACTTCCGCCGCGTAGCGGCGTGGACGCGATTGGCCTTTTTTGAGGCATATCAGAAATACGCGCCTTGCCGACAGCCAGACATGCCACGGCGGGGTCTTCTTTTCTGACTAACGCACGGGCTCGCTTGCTGGCATTACGTGGCCCGACGCCTTTAGCGCTCCACCACGCGGTGCTGGGCTTTGTATTGGACGCCGAATATAACTGTTGTTTCCCGCCAAATATCGTCAGCCGCAGCGCTCGTGTCATCTTTGTAATGTGCCGCCAGAGACTTCCGCCGCGTAGCGGCGTGGACGCGATTGGCCTTTTTTGAGGCATATCAGAAATACGCGCCTTGCCGACAGCTAGACATGCCACGGCGGGGTCTTCTTTTCTGACTAACGCACGGGCCTCGCTTGCTGGCATTACGTGGCCCGACGCCTTTAGCGCTCCACCACGCGGTGTTGGGCTTTGTATTGGACGCCGAATATAACTGTTGTTTCCCGCCAAATATCGTCAGCCGCAGCGCTCGTGCCACTTTGTAATGTGCCGCCAGAGACTTCCGCCGCGTAGCGGCGTGGACGCGATTGGCCTTTTTTGAGGCATATCAGAAATACGCGCCTTGCCGACAGCTAGACATGCCACGGCGGGGTCTTCTTTTCTGACTAACGCACGGGCTCGCTTGCTGGCATTACGTGGCCCGACGCCTTTAGCGCTCCACCACGCGGTGCTGGGCTTTGTATTGACGCCGAATATAACTGTTGTTTCCCGCCAAATATCGTCAGCCGCAGCGCTCGTGCCACTTTGTAATGTGCCGCCAGAGACTTCCGCCGCGTAGCGGCGTGGACGCGATTGGCCTTTTTTGAGGCATATCAGAAATACGCGCCTTGCCGACAGCTAGACATGCCACGGCGGGGTCTTCTTTTCTTGACTAACGCACGGGCTCGCTTGCTGGCATTACGTGGCCCGACGCCTTTAGCGCTCCACCACGCGGTGCTGGGCTTTGTATTGGACGCCGAATATAACTGTTGTTTCCCGCCAAATATCGTCAGCCGCAGCGCTCGTGTCATCTTGTAATGTGCCGCCAGAGACTTCCGCCGCGTAGCGGCGTGGACGCGATTGGCCTTTTTTGAGGCATATCAGAAATACGCGCCTTGCCGACAGCCAGACATGCCACGGCGGGGTCTTCTCTTCTGACTAACGCACGGGCTCGCTTGCTGGCATTACGTGGCCCGACGCCTTTAGCGCTCCACCACGCGGTGTTGGGCTTTGTATTGGACGCCGAATATAACTGTTGTTTCCCGCCAAATATCGTCAGCCGCAGCGCTCGTGCCACTTTGTAATGTGCCGCCAGAGACTTCCGCCGCGTAGCGGCGTGGACGCGATTGGCCTTTTTTGAGGCATATCAGAAATACGCGCCTTGCCGACAGCTAGACATGCCACGGCGGGGTCTTCTTTTCTGACTAACGCACGGGTTCGCTTGCTGGCATTACGTGGCCCGACGCCTTTAGCGCTCCACCACGCGGTGCTGGGCTTTGTATTGGACGCCGAATATAACTGTTGTTTCCCGCCAAATATCGTCAGCCGCAGCGCTCGTGCCACTTTGTAATGTGCCGCCAGAGACTTCCGCCGCGTAGCGGCGTGGACGCGATTGGCCTTTTTGAGGCATATCAGAAATACGCGCCTTGCCGACAGCTAGACATGCCACGGCGGGGTCTTCTTTTCTGACTAACGCACGGGCTCGCTTGCTGGCATTACGTGGCCCGACGCCTTTAGCGCTCCACCACGCGGTGCTGGGCTTTGTATTGGACGCCGAATATAACTGTTGTTTCCCGCCAAATATCGTCAGCCGCAGCGCTCGTGCCACCTTGTAATGTGCCGCCAGAGACTTCCGCCGCGTAGCGGCGTGGACGCGATTGGCCTTTTTTGAGGCATATCAGAAATACGCGCCTTGCCGACAGCTAGACATGCCACGGCGGGGTCTTCTTTTCTGACTAACGCACGGGCTCGCTTGCTGGCATTACGTGGCCCGACGCCTTTAGCGCTCCACCACGCGGTGCTGGGCTTTGTATTGGACGCCGAATATAACTGTTGTTTCCCGCCAAATATCGTCAGCCGCAGCGCTCGTGCCACTTTGTAATGTGCCGCCAGAGACTTCCGCCGCGTAGCGGCGTGGACGCGATTGGCCTTTTTTGAGGCATATCAGAAATACGCGCCTTGCCGACAGCTAGACATGCCACGGCGGGGTCTTCTTTCTGACTAACGCACGGGTTCGCTTGCTGGCATTACGCGGCCCGACGCCTTTAGCGCTCCACCACGCGGTGCTGGGCTTTGTATTGGACGCCGAATATAACTGTTGTTTCCCGCCAAATATCGTCAGCCGCAGCGCTCGTGTCACCTTGTAATGTGCCGCCAGAGACTTCCGCCGCGTAGCGGCGTGGACGCGATTGGCCTTTTTTGAGGCATATCAGAAATACGCGCCTTGCCGACAGCTAGACATGCCACGGCGGGGTCTTCTTTTCTGACTAACGCACGGGTTCGCTTGCTGGCATTACGTGGCCCGACGCCTTTAGCGCTCCACCACGCGGTGCTGGGCTTTGTATTGGACGCCGAATATAACTGTTGTTTCCCGCCAAATATCGTCAGCCGCAGCGCCTCGTGCCACTTTGTAATGTGCCGCCAGAGACTTCCGCCGCGTAGCGGCGTGGACGCGATTGGCCTTTTTTGAGGCATATCAGAAATACGCGCCTTGCCGACAGCTAGACATGCCACGGCGGGGTCTTCTTTTCTGACTAACGCACGGGTTCGCTTGCTGGCATTACGTGGCCCGACGCCTTTAGCGCTCCACCACGCGGTGCTGGGCTTTGTATTGGACGCCGAACATAACTGTTGTTTCCCGCCAAATATCGTCAGCCGCAGCGCTCGTGCCACTTTGTAATGTGCCGCCAGAGACTTCCGCCGCGTAGCGGCGTGGACGCGATTGGCCTTTTTTGAGGCATATCAGAAATACGCGCCTTGCCGACAGCCAGACATGCCACGGCGGGGTCTTCTTTCTGACTAACGCACGGGTTCTGCTTGCTGGCATTACGCGGCCCGACGCCTTTAGCGCTCCACCACGCGGTGCTGGGCTTTGTATTGGACGCCGAATATAACTGTTGTTTCCCGCCAAATATCGTCAGCCGCAGCGCTCGTGCCACTTTGTAATGTGCCGCCAGAGACTTCCGCCGCGTAGCGGCGTGGACGCGATTGGCCTTTTTTGAGGCATATCAGAAATACGCGCCTTGCCGACAGCTAGACATGCCACGGCGGGGTCTTCTTTCTGACTAACGCACGGGTTCGCTTGCTGGCATTACGTGGCCCGACGCCTTTAGCGCTCCACCACGCGGTGCTGGGGTTTGTATTCGCCGCCGAACCTAACTGTTGTTTCCCGCCAAATGTCGTCAGCCGCAGCGCTCGTGTCACCTTGTAATGTGCCGCCAGAGACTTCCGCCGTGTAGCGGCGTGGACGCGATTGGCCTTTTTTGAGGCATATCAGAAATACGCGCGCTTGCCGACAGCTAGACATGCCACGGCGAGGTGCTGCTTTTCTGACTAACGCACGGTTCGCTTGCTGGCATTACGCGGCCTGACGCCTTAGCGCTCCACCACGCGATAACTAGGCTTTGTATTGCACGCCGAATATAACCGTGTACCACCCAGAACACAAGCCTGCGCGTTGTCCTGCTAACGTGCCACTGCGCTAGTAGATGCGCCTCAGCGCTTCCTAAGTAGCGCCGGCGAGCACCGTCGTTCAGGTACATCGTCTGCGACGTCATCTGCTTCGTCGCCTGCAGCAATGGCGTGCCGTAGCAGATAGCGAGACAGATGCTCACGACGCGGTCTGTGGCTATGGTATACGCATGAATGTTAGACGTTCACACGGAGCGTCAAATGCGTCAGTGAAATCGCCTCTACTGCTTTGAGTAGGCGCTGCGCCCTGCTGGACGCAGGATGCTAGCAGTGGACGCCATTTGCGCAGGGAAAGTTTTATCACTCCGGAGTCGCTGCTCTGAAGCGTTCTTCCCCGTCAGAACGAGCGGATCTGCAGCGCCCGAAATGCCCGTTCTGCCACCAGGAGCGCGTGCTAGCTCGCGCTCTCTGGCCGCCAGAGTCGTTCGCGTCAGCACGTGTCGCCAATGAACTGGAACTCGCTGATTTGCTCGCGCTCAGCAGTCACGCACCCAGCTGTGACCGCACAGTGAGATACGACGCACGACTGGCACGCGGCCCTCTTCTCGTCAACGCTTCAGCGTGATTTGCCGCCTGAGGCGGTCGGGGATCTACTAACGAAACGTCCAGTGCGCAGGCACGTTGTATTACCAGGTGCGCATTGACATAACTGTTGTTTCCCGCCAAATATCGTCAGCCGCAGCGCTCGTGCCACTTTGTAATGTGCCGCCAGCAGACTTCTCGCCGCGTAGCGGCGTGGAACGCGATTGGCCTTTTTTGAGGCATATCAGAAATACGCGCCTTGCCGACAGCTAGACATGCCACGGCGGGGTCTTCTTTTCTGACTAACGCACGGGTTCGCTTGCTGGCATTACGCGGCCCGACGCCTTTAGCGCTCCACCACGCGGTGCTGGGCTTTGTATTGGACGCCGAATATAACTGTTGTTTCCCGCCAAATATCGTCAGCCGCAGCGCTCGTGTCACCTTGTAATGTGCCGCCAGAGACTTCCGCCGTGTAGCGGCGTGGACGCGATTGGCCTTTTTGAGGCATATCAGAAATACGCGCCTTGCCGACAGCTAGACATGCCACGGCGGGGTCTTCTTTTCTGACTAACGCACGGGTTCGCTTGCTGGCATTACGTGGCCCGACGCCTTTAGCGCTCCACCACGCGGTGCTGGGCTTTGTATTGGACGCCGAATATAACTGTTGTTTCCCGCCAAATATCGTCAGCCGCAGCGCTCGTGCCACTTTGTAATGTGCCGCCAGAGACTTCGCCGCGTAGCGGCGTGGACGCGATTGGCCTTTTTTGAGGCATATCAGAAATACGCGCCTT
Source organism: Ixodes ricinus (assembly GCA_037355805.1). Taxonomy (NCBI): domain Eukaryota; kingdom Metazoa; phylum Arthropoda; class Arachnida; order Ixodida; family Ixodidae; genus Ixodes; species Ixodes ricinus. Next base: position 15,401 of record JAZHYW010014359.1, on the reverse strand, counting down.
GCCGACAGCTAGACATGCCACGGCGGGGTCTTCTTTTCTGACTAACGCACGGGTTCGCTTGCTGGCATTACGTGGCCCGACGCCTTTAGCGCTCCACCACGCGGTGCTGGGCTTTGTATTGACGCCGAATATAACTGTTGTTTCCCGCCAAATATCGTCAGCCGCAGCGCTCGTGTCACTTTGTAATGTGCCGCCAGAGACTTCCGCCGCGTAGCGGCGTGGACGCGATTGGCCTTTTTTGAGGCATATCAGAAATACGCGCCTTGCCGACAGCTAGACATGCCACGGCGGGGTCTTCTTTTCTGACTAACGCACGGGTTCGCTTGCTGGCATTACGTGGCCCGACGCCTTTAGCGCTCCACCACGCGGTGCTGGGCTTTGTATTGGACGCCGAATATAACTGTTGTTTCCCGCCAAATATCGTCAGCCGCAGCGCTCGTGCCACCTTGTAATGTGCCGCCAGAGACTTCCGCCGTGTAGCGGCGTGGACGCGATTGGCCTTTTTTGAGGCATATCAGAAATACGCGCCTTGCCGACAGCTAGACATGCCACGGCGGGGTCTTCTTTCTGACTAACGCACGGGCTCGCTTGCTGGCATTACGTGGCCCGACGCCTTTAGCGCTCCACCACGCGGTGCTGGGCTTTGTATTGGACGCCGAATATAACTGTTGTTTCCCGCCAAATATCGTCAGCCGCAGCGCTCGTGCCATCTTCGTAATGTGCCGCCAGAGACTTCCGCCGTGTAGCGGCGTGGACGCGATTGGCCTTTTTTGAGGCATATCAGAAATACGCGCCTTGCCGACAGCTAGACATGCCACGGCGGGGTCTTCTTTTCTGACTAACGCACGGGTTCGCTTGCTGGCATTACGTGGCCCGACGCCTTTAGCGCTCCACCACGCGCGTGCTGGGCTTTGTATTGGACGCCGAATATAACTGTTGTTTACCGCCAAATATCGTCAGCCGCAGCGCTCGTGTCACCTTGTAATGTGCCGCCAGCAGACTTGCCGCCGCGTAGCGGCGTGGACGCGATTGGCCTTTTTTGAGGCATATCAGAAATACGCGCCTTGCCGACAGCCAGACATGCCACGGCGGGGTCTTCTTTTCTGACTAACGCACGGATTTGCATGCTGGCATTACGTGGCCTGACGCTTTTAGCGCTCCACCACGCGCGATGCTGGGGTTTGTATTCGCCGCCAAACCTAACTGTTGTTTACCGCCAAATGTCGTCACCGCACCGCTCGTGTCACTTGTAATGGGCCGCCGCAGATTGTCCGCAGCGTAGCGGCGTGAACGCGATTGGCCTTTTTTGAGGCATATCAGAAATACGCGCCTTGCCGACAGCTAGACATGCCACGGCGGGGTCTTCTTTTCTGACTCACGCACGGATTTGCATGCTGGCATTACGTGGCCCGACGCTTTTAGCGCTCCACCACGCGCGATGCTGGGGTTTGTATTCGCCGCCAAACCTAACTGTTGTTTACCGCCAAATGTCGTCACCGCACCGCTCGTGTCACCTTAGTGGGCCGCCGCAGATTGTCGCAGCGTAGCGGCGTGAACGCGATTGGCCTTTTTTGAGGCATATCAGAAATACGCGCCTTGCCGACAGCTAGACATGCCACGGCGGGGTCTTCTTTTCTGACTAACGCACGGATTTGCATGCTGGCATTACGTGGCCCGACGCTTTTAGCGCTCCACCACGCGCGATGCTGGGGTTTGTGTTCGCCGCCAAACCTAACTGTTGTTTACCGCCAAATGTCGTCACCGCACCGCTCGTGTCACCTTAATGGGCCGCCGCAGATTGTCGCAGCGTAGCGGTGTGAACGCGATTGGCCTTTTTTGAGGCATATCAGAAATACGCGCCTTGCCGACAGCTAGACATGCCACGGCGGGGTCTTCTTTTCTGACTCACGCACGGATTTGCATGCTGGCATTACGTGGCCCGACGCTTTAGCGCTCCACCACGCGCGATGCTGGGGTTTGTGTTCGCCGCCAAACCTAACTGTTGTTTACCGCCAAATGTCGTCCCGCACCGCTCGTGTCACCTTAATGGGCCGCCGCAGATTGTCGCAGCGTAGCGGTGTGAACGCGATTGGCCTTTTTGAGGCATATCAGAAATACGCGCCTTGCCGACAGCTAGACATGCCACGGCGGGGTCTTCTTTTCTGACTCACGCACGGATTTGCATGCTGGCATTACGTGGCCCGACGCTTTTAGCGCTCCACCACGCGCGATGCTGGGGTTTGTGTTCGCCGCCAAACCTAACTGTTGTTTACCGCCAAATGTCGTCCCGCACCGCTCGTGTCACCTTAATGGGCCGCCGCAGATTGTCGCAGCGTAGCGGCGTGAACGCGATTGGCCTTTTTTGAGGCATATCAGAAATACGCGCCTTGCCGACAGCTAGACATGCCACGGCGGGGTCTTCTTTTCTGACTAACGCACGGATTTGCATGCTGGCATTACGTGGCCCGACGCTTTTAGCGCTCCACCACGCGCGATGCTGGGGTTTGTATTCGCCGCCAAACCTAACTGTTGTTTACCGCCAAATGTCGTCCCGCACCGCTCGTGTCACCTTAATGGGCCGCCGCAGATTGTCGCAGCGTAGCGGCGTGAACGCGATTGGCCTTTTTTGAGGCATATCAGAAATACGCGCCTTGCCAACAGCTAGACATGCCACGGCGGGGTCTTCTTTTCTGACTAACGCACGGATTTGCATGCTGGCATTACGTGGCCCGACGCTTTTAGCGCTCCACCACGCGCGATGCTGGGGTTTGTATTCGCCGCCAAACCTAACGGCTCTGTTTACCGCCAACATATCGCGCGCGCCAGCGCTCGCTGTCACCTGTAATGTCGGCTACGCCACAGTCAGTCACGCCGCGCAGCGGCGTTGACGCGATTGCGCCTTTATACTCCGGCGGCATTCAGCGGATACCGCGGTGCGCGTCGGTGGGCCGCGGCACGGCGCGGCGTCAGAATTTGACTACGAGGCGCAGATTTGCTGCGAGAGTGCGCCACTGCCGGTTCCTTTGCGCATCGAATACCAGACGACAATTATCGCGCTTGAGCGCCAAGTTCCAACGATAACGGACGTATCCTGCACGACGACAACTTGCGCTTGCACTGTTGATGCACCGCCTGCGCCGCAAGCGTACGGCGGCCAATGTCACATCCGGTACATACTTAGATACGCGCACCGTATACGGTACTCAGGCGGTTCCTCGTGTCGTAGACAAACGGGCGAGGACGAATTCCTCGATCAGCTCTGACGACCGACTGCGATTCTTCAAATATTACACCACGCGGAGCTGGTGCTCCTGTACGTCTGCTACTGCCGTTGTATTCGCTGCCGCATTCCAGCGAGGGCTGCCGGGAGCCAGCGCGTGATGCGTCCTGGTCCGGCGACGCCGGCGCGGCCGGCGCGGATACGGTATGCTCCATTTTGGCGTCAATGCGGTCAGGCTGCGTCGAACGCCGCCGGTCGCGTCGGTTACGCCACGACGCCGGTAGTATTTACGAGCGTACGGGTTCGCTTCGCTGACGTGACGTCGCGTGACGACGGCACGCACGCGCGCAAGCGTTACGTCGGAGTATAACAGAGCCAATATAACTGTTGTTTACCGCCAAATGTCGTTTCCGCAGCCGCTCGTGTCACCTTCATTGGGCCGCCGCAGATTGTCTGCAGCGTAGCGGCGTGAACGCGATTGGCCTTTTTTGAGGCATATCAGAAATACGCGCCTTGCCGACAGCTAGACATGCCACGGCGGGTCTCCTTTCTGACTAACGCACGGATTTGCATGCTGGCATTACGTGGCCCGACGCTTTTAGCGCTCCACCACGCGCGATGCTGGGGTTTGTATTCGCCGCCGAACCTAACTGTTGTTTACCGCCAAATGTCGTCAGCCGCAGCCGCTCGTGTCACTTGTAATGGGCCGCCAGCAGATTGTCCGCAGCGTAGCGGCGTGAACGCGATTGGCCTTTTTTGAGGCATATCAGAAATACGCGCCTTGCCGACAGCTAGACATGCCACGGCGGGGTCTTCTTTTCTGACTAACGCACGGATTTGCATGCTGGCATTACGTGGCCCGACGCCTTTAGCGCTCCACCACGCGCGATGCTGGGCTTTGTATTCGCCGCCGAACCTAACTGTTGTTTACCGCCAAATGTCGTCAGCCGCACCGCTCGTGTCACTCTGTAATGTGGCCGCCAGCAGATTGTCGCCGCGTAGCGGCGTGAACGCGATTGGCCTTTTTTGATGGCATATCAGAAATACGCGCCTTGCCGACAGCTAGACATGCCACGGCGGGGTCTTCTTTTCTGACTAACGCACGGATTTGCATGCTGGCATTACGTGGCCCGACGCCTTTAGCGCTCCACCACGCGCGATGCTGGGGTTTGTATTCGCCGCCAAACCTAACTGTTGTTTACCGCCAAATATCGTCAGCCGCACCGCTCGTGTCACCTTGTAATGTGCCGCCAGCAGACTGTCGCAGCGTAGCGGCGTGAACGCGATTGGCCTTTTTTGAGGCATATCAGAAATACGCGCCTTGCCGACAGCTAGACATGCCACGGCGGGGTCTTCTTTTCTGACTAACGCACGGGTTCGCTTGCTGGCATTACGTGGCCCGACGCCTTTAGCGCTCCACCACGCGGTGCTGGGCTTTGTATTGGCCGCCGAATATAACTGTTGTTTCCCGCCAAATATCGTCAGCCGCAGCGCTCGTGCCACCTTGTAATGTGCCGCCAGAGACTTCCGCCGCGTAGCGGCGTGGACGCGATTGGCCTTTTTGAGGCATATCAGAAATACGCGCCTTGCCGACAGCCAGACATGCCACGGCGGGGTCTTCTTTTCTGACTAACGCACGGGTTCGCTTGCTGGCATTACGTGGCCCGACGCCTTTAGCGCTCCACCACGCGGTGCTGGGCTTTGTATTGGACGCCGAATATAACTGTTGTTTCCCGCCAAATATCGTCAGCCGCAGCGCTCGTGCCACTTTGTAATGTGCCGCCAGAGACTTCCGCCGCGTAGCGGCGTGGACGCGATTGGCCTTTTTTGAGGCATATCAGAAATACTGCGCCTTGCCGACAGCTAGACATGCCACGGCGGGGTCTTCTTTTCTGACTAACGCACGGGTTCTGCTTGCTGGCATTACGTGGCCCGACGCCTTTAGCGCTCCACCACGCGCGATGCTGGGCTTTGTATTCGACGCCGAATATAACTGTTGTTTCCCGCCAAATATCGTCGCCGCAGCGCTCGTGCCACCTTGTAATGGTGCCGCCAGCAGACTTCTCGCCGCGTAGCGGCGTGGACGCGATTGGCCTTTTTTGAGGCATATCAGAAATACGCGCCTTGCCGACAGCCAGACATGCCACGGCGGGGTCTTCTCTTCTGACTAACGCACGGATTCGCTTGCTGGCATTACGTGGCCCGACGCCTTTAGCGCTCCACCACGCGCGTGCTGGGGTTTGTATTCGCCGCCAAACCTAACTGTTGTTTACCGCCAAATGTCGTCAGCCGCAGCGCTCGTGCCACCTTGTAATGGGCCGCCAGAGACTTGCCGCCGCGTAGCGGCGTGAACGCGATTGGCCTTTTTTGAGGCATATCAGAAATACGCGCCTTGCCGACAGCTAGACATGCCACGGCGGGGTCTTCTTTTCTGACTAACGCACGGGTTCGCTTGCTGGCATTACGTGGCCCGACGCCTTTAGTGCCTCCACCACGCGGTGCTGGGGTTTGCATTCGCCGCCAAACCTAACTGTTGTTTACCGCCAAATGTCGTCAGCCGCAGCGCCTGTGTCATCTTGTAATGTGCCGCCAGAGACTTCCGCCGCGTAGCGGCGTGGACGCGATTGGCCTTTTTGAGGCATATCAGAAATACGCGCCTTGCCGACAGCTAGACATGCCACGGCGGGGTCTTCTTTTCTGACTAACGCACGGGTTCGCTTGCTGGCATTACGTGGCCCGACGCCTTTAGCGCTCCACCACGCGGTGCTGGGCTTTGTATTGGACGCCGAATATAACTGTTGTTTCCCGCCAAATATCGTCAGCCGCAGCGCTCGTGCCACTTTGTAATGTGCCGCCAGAGACTTCCGCCGCGTAGCGGCGTGGACGCGATTGGCCTTTTTTGAGGCATATCAGAAATACGCGCCTTGCCGACAGCTAGACATGCCACGGCGGGGTCTTCTTTTCTGACTAACGCACGGGTTCGCTTGCTGGCATTACGTGGCCTGACGCCTTTAGCGCTCCACCACGCGGTGCTGGGCTTTGTATTGGACGCCGAATATAACTGTTGTTTCCCGCCAAATATCGTCAGCCGCAGCGCTCGTGCCACCTTGTAATGTGCCGCCAGAGACTTCCGCCGTGTAGCGGCGTGGACGCGATTGGCCTTTTTTGAGGCATATCAGAAATACGCGCCTTGCCGACAGCTAGACATGCCACGGCGGGGTCTTCTTTTCTGACTAACGCACGGGCTCGCTTGCTGGCATTACGTGGCCCGACGCCTTTAGCGCTCCACCACGCGGTGCTGGGCTTTGTATTGGACGCCGAATATAACTGTTGTTTCCCGCCAAATATCGTCAGCCGCAGCGCTCGTGCCACTTTGTAATGTGCCGCCAGAGACTTCCGCCGCGTAGCGGCGTGGACGCGATTGGCCTTTTTTGAGGCATATCAGAAATACGCGCCTTGCCGACAGCCAGACATGCCACGGCGGGGTCTTCTTTTCTGACTAACGCACGGGTTCGCTTGCTGGCATTACGTGGCCCGACGCCTTTAGCGCTCCACCACGCGGTGCTGGGCTTTGTATTGGACGCCGAATATAACTGTTGTTTCCCGCCAAATATCGTCAGCCGCAGCGCTCGTGCCACTTTGTAATGTGCCGCCAGAGACTTCCGCCGCGTAGCGGCGTGGACGCGATTGGCCTTTTTTGAGGCATATCAGAAATACGCGCCTTGCCGACAGCTAGACATGCCACGGCGGGGTCTTCTTTCTGACTAACGCACGGGTTCGCTTGCTGGCATTACGTGGCCCGACGCCTTTAGCGCTCCACCACGCGGTGCTGGGCTTTGTATTGGACGCCGAATATAACTGTTGTTTCCCGCCAAATATCGTCAGCCGCAGCGCTCGTGCCACTTTGTAATGTGCCGCCAGAGACTTCCGCCGTGTAGCGGCGTGGACGCGATTGGCCTTTTTTGAGGCATATCAGAAATACGCGCCTTGCCGACAGCTAGACATGCCACGGCGGGGTCTTCTTTTCTGACTAACGCACGGGTTCGCTTGCTGGCATTACGTGGCCCGACGCCTTTAGCGCTCCACCACGCGGTGCTGGGCTTTGTATTGGACGCCGAATATAACTGTTGTTTCCCGCCAAATATCGTCAGCCGCAGCGCTCGTGCCACTTTGTAATGTGCCGCCAGAGACTTCCGCCGCGTAGCGGCGTGGACGCGATTGGCCTTTTTTGAGGCATATCAGAAATACGCGCCTTGCCGACAGCTAGACATGCCACGGCGGGGTCTTCTTTTCTGACTAACGCACGGGCTCGCTTGCTGGCATTACGTGGCCCGACGCCTTTAGCGCTCCACCACGCGGTGCTGGGCTTTGTATTGGACGCCGAATATAACTGTTGTTTCCCGCCAAATATCGTCAGCCGCAGCGCTCGTGCCACTTTGTAATGTGCCGCCAGAGACTTCCGCCGTGTAGCGGCGTGGACGCGATTGGCCTTTTTTGAGGCATATCAGAAATACGCGCCTTGCCGACAGCTAGACATGCCACGGCGGGGTCTTCTTTTCTGACTAACGCACGGGCTCGCTTGCTGGCATTACGTGGCCCGACGCCTTTAGCGCTCCACCACGCGGTGCTGGGCTTTGTATTGGACGCCGAATATAACTGTTGTTTCCCGCCAAATATCGTCAGCCGCAGCGCTCGTGCCACTTTGTAATGTGCCGCCAGAGACTTCCGCCGTGTAGCGGCGTGGACGCGATTGGCCTTTTTTGAGGCATATCAGAAATACGCGCCTTGCCGACAGCCAGACATGCCACGGCGGGGTCTTCTTTCTGACTAACGCACGGGCTTCGCTTGCTGGCATTACGTGGCCCGACGCCTTTAGCGCTCCACCACGCGGTGCTGGGCTTTGTATTGGACGCCGAATATAACTGTTGTTTCCCGCCAAATATCGTCAGCCGCAGCGCTCGTGCCACTTTGTAATGTGCCGCCAGAGACTTCCGCCGTGTAGCGGCGTGGACGCGATTGGCCTTTTTTGAGGCATATCAGAAATACGCGCCTTGCCGACAGCCAGACATGCCACGGCGGGGTCTTCTTTCTGACTAACGCACGGGCTCGCTTGCTGGCATTACGTGGCCCGACGCCTTTAGCGCTCCACCACGCGGTGCTGGGCTTTGTATTGGACGCCGAATATAACTGTTGTTTCCCGCCAAATATCGTCAGCCGCAGCGCTCGTGCCACTTTGTAATGTGCCGCCAGAGACTTCCGCCGTGTAGCGGCGTGGACGCGATTGGCCTTTTTGAGGCATATCAGAAATACGCGCCTTGCCGACAGCTCAGACATGCCACGGCGGGGTCTTCTTTCTGACTAACGCACGGGCTCGCTTGCTGGCATTACGTGGCCCGACGCCTTTAGCGCTCCACCACGCGGTGCTGGGCTTTGTATTGGACGCCGAATATAACTGTTGTTTCCCGCCAAATATCGTCAGCCGCAGCGCTCGTGCCACTTTGTAATGTGCCGCCAGAGACTTCCGCCGTGTAGCGGCGTGGACGCGATTGGCCTTTTTTGAGGCATATCAGAAATACGCGCCTTGCCGACAGCCAGACATGCCACGGCGGGGTCTTCTTTTCTGACTAACGCACGGGCTCGCTTGCTGGCATTACGTGGCCCGACGCCTTTAGCGCTCCACCACGCGGTGCTGGGCTTTGTATTGGACGCCGAATATAACTGTTGTTTCCCGCCAAATATCGTCAGCCGCAGCGCTCGTGCCACTTTGTAATGTGCCGCCAGAGACTTCCGCCGTGTAGCGGCGTGGACGCGATTGGCCTTTTTTGAGGCATATCAGAAATACGCGCCTTGCCGACAGCTAGACATGCCACGGCGGGGTCTTCTTTCTGACTAACGCACGGGTTCGCTTGCTGGCATTACGTGGCCCGACGCCTTTAGCGCTCCACCACGCGGTGCTGGGCTTTGTATTGGACGCCGAATATAACTGTTGTTTCCCGCCAAATATCGTCAGCCGCAGCGCTCGTGCCACTTTGTAATGTGCCGCCAGAGACTTCCGCCGTGTAGCGGCGTGGACGCGATTGGCCTTTTTTGAGGCATATCAGAAATACGCGCCTTGCCGACAGCTAGACATGCCACGGCGGGGTCTTCTTTTCTGACTAACGCACGGGTTCGCTTGCTGGCATTACGTGGCCCGACGCCTTTAGCGCTCCACCACGCGGTGCTGGGCTTTGTATTGGACGCCGAATATAACTGTTGTTTCCCGCCAAATATCGTCAGCCGCAGCGCTCGTGCCACTTTGTAATGTGCCGCCAGAGACTTCCGCCGTGTAGCGGCGTGGACGCGATTGGCCTTTTTTGAGGCATATCAGAAATACGCGCCTTGCCGACAGCTAGACATGCCACGGCGGGGTCTTCTTTTCTGACTAACGCACGGGTTCGCTTGCTGGCATTACGTGGCCCGACGCCTTTAGCGCTCCACCACGCGGTGCTGGGCTTTGTATTGGACGCCGAATATAACTGTTGTTTCCCGCCAAATATCGTCAGCCGCAGCGCTCGTGCCACTTTGTAATGTGCCGCCAGAGACTTCCGCCGTGTAGCGGCGTGGACGCGATTGGCCTTTTTTGAGGCATATCAGAAATACGCGCCTTGCCGACAGCTAGACATGCCACGGCGGGGTCTTCTTTCTGACTAACGCACGGGTTCGCTTGCTGGCATTACGTGGCCCGACGCCTTTAGCGCTCCACCACGCGGTGCTGGGCTTTGTATTGGACGCCGAATATAACTGTTGTTTCCCGCCAAATATCGTCAGCCGCAGCGCTCGTGCCACTTTGTAATGTGCCGCCAGAGACTTCCGCCGTGTAGCGGCGTGGACGCGATTGGCCTTTTTTGAGGCATATCAGAAATACGCGCCTTGCCGACAGCTAGACATGCCACGGCGGGGTCTTCTTTTCTGACTAACGCACGGGTTCGCTTGCTGGCATTACGTGGCCCGACGCCTTTAGCGCTCCACCACGCGGTGCTGGGCTTTGTATTGGACGCCGAATATAACTGTTGTTTCCCGCCAAATATCGTCAGCCGCAGCGCTCGTGCCACTTTGTAATGTGCCGCCAGAGACTTCCGCCGTGTAGCGGCGTGGACGCGATTGGCCTTTTTTGAGGCATATCAGAAATACGCGCCTTGCCGACAGCTAGACATGCCACGGCGGGGTCTTCTTTCTGACTAACGCACGGGTTCGCTTGCTGGCATTACGTGGCCCGACGCCTTTAGCGCTCCACCACGCGGTGCTGGGCTTTGTATTGGACGCCGAATATAACTGTTGTTTCCCGCCAAATATCGTCAGCCGCAGCGCTCGTGCCACTTTGTAATGTGCCGCCAGAGACTTCCGCCGTGTAGCGGCGTGGACGCGATTGGCCTTTTTTGAGGCATATCAGAAATACGCGCCTTGCCGACAGCTAGACATGCCACGGCGGGGTCTTCTTTCTGACTAACGCACGGGTTCGCTTGCTGGCATTACGTGGCCCGACGCCTTTAGCGCTCCACCACGCGGTGCTGGGCTTTGTATTGGACGCCGAATATAACTGTTGTTTCCCGCCAAATATCGTCAGCCGCAGCGCTCGTGCCACTTTGTAATGTGCCGCCAGAGACTTCCGCCGTGTAGCGGCGTGGACGCGATTGGCCTTTTTTGAGGCATATCAGAAATACGCGCCTTGCCGACAGCTAGACATGCCACGGCGGGGTCTTCTTTTCTGACTAACGCACGGGTTCGCTTGCTGGCATTACGTGGCCCGACGCCTTTAGCGCTCCACCACGCGGTGCTGGGCTTTGTATTGGACGCCGAATATAACTGTTGTTTCCCGCCAAATATCGTCAGCCGCAGCGCTCGTGCCACTTTGTAATGTGCCGCCAGAGACTTCCGCCGTGTAGCGGCGTGGACGCGATTGGCCTTTTTTGAGGCATATCAGAAATACGCGCCTTGCCGACAGCCAGACATGCCACGGCGGGGTCTTCTTTTCTGACTAACGCACGGGTTCGCTTGCTGGCATTACGTGGCCCGACGCCTTTAGCGCTCCACCACGCGGTGCTGGGCTTTGTATTGGACGCCGAATATAACTGTTGTTTCCCGCCAAATATCGTCAGCCGCAGCGCTCGTGCCACTTTGTAATGTGCCGCCAGAGACTTCCGCCGCGTAGCGGCGTGGACGCGATTGGCCTTTTTTGAGGCATATCAGAAATACGCGCCTTGCCGACAGCTAGACATGCCACGGCGGGGTCTTCTTTCTGACTAACGCACGGGTTCGCTTGCTGGCATTACGTGGCCCGACGCCTTTAGCGCTCCACCACGCGGTGCTGGGCTTTGTATTGGACGCCGAATATAACTGTTGTTTCCCGCCAAATATCGTCAGCCGCAGCGCTCGTGCCACTTTGTAATGTGCCGCCAGAGACTTCCGCCGTGTAGCGGCGTGGACGCGATTGGCCTTTTTTGAGGCATATCAGAAATACGCGCCTTGCCGACAGCTAGACATGCCACGGCGGGGTCTTCTTTTCTGACTAACGCACGGGTTCGCTTGCTGGCATTACGTGGCCCGACGCCTTTAGCGCTCCACCACGCGGTGCTGGGCTTTGTATTGGACGCCGAATATAACTGTTGTTTCCCGCCAAATATCGTCAGCCGCAGCGCTCGTGCCACTTTGTAATGTGCCGCCAGAGACTTCCGCCGTGTAGCGGCGTGGACGCGATTGGCCTTTTTTGAGGCATATCAGAAATACGCGCCTTGCCGACAGCTAGACATGCCACGGCGGGGTCTTCTTTTCTGACTAACGCACGGGTTCGCTTGCTGGCATTACGCGGCCCGACGCCTTTAGCGCTCCACCACGCGGTGCTGGGCTTTGTATTGGACGCCGAATATAACTGTTGTTTCCCGCCAAATATCGTCAGCCGCAGCGCTCGTGCCACTTTGTAATGTGCCGCCAGAGACTTCCGCCGTGTAGCGGCGTGGACGCGATTGGCCTTTTTTGAGGCATATCAGAAATACGCGCCTTGCCGACAGCTAGACATGCCACGGCGGGGTCTTCTTTTCTGACTAACGCACGGGTTCGCTTGCTGGCATTACGTGGCCCGACGCCTTTAGCGCTCCACCACGCGGTGCTGGGCTTTGTATTGGACGCCGAATATAACTGTTGTTTCCCGCCAAATATCGTCAGCCGCAGCGCTCGTGCCACTTTGTAATGTGCCGCCAGAGACTTCCGCCGTGTAGCGGCGTGGACGCGATTGGCCTTTTTTGAGGCATATCAGAAATACGCGCCTTGCCGACAGCTAGACATGCCACGGCGGGGTCTTCTTTCTGACTAACGCACGGGTTCGCTTGCTGGCATTACGCGGCCCGACGCCTTTAGCGCTCCACCACGCGGTGCTGGGCTTTGTATTGGACGCCGAATATAACTGTTGTTTCCCGCCAAATATCGTCAGCCGCAGCGCTCGTGCCACTTTTGTAATGTGCCGCCAGAGACTTCCGCCGTGTAGCGGCGTGGACGCGATTGGCCTTTTTTGAGGCATATCAGAAATACGCGCCTTGCCGACAGCTAGACATGCCACGGCGGGGTCTTCTTTTCTGACTAACGCACGGGTTCGCTTGCTGGCATTACGCGGCCCGACGCCTTTAGCGCTCCACCACGCGGTGCTGGGCTTTGTATTGGACGCCGAATATAAACTGCTGTTTCCCGCCAAATATCGTCAGCCGCAGCGCTCGTGCCATCTTGTAATGTGCCGCCAGAGACTTCCGCCGTGTAGCGGCGTGGACGCGATTGGCCTTTTTTGAGGCATATCAGAAATACGCGCCTTGCCGACAGCTAGACATGCCACGGCGGGGTCTTCTTTTCTGACTAACGCACGGGTTCGCTTGCTGGCATTACGCGGCCCGACGCCTTTAGCGCTCCACCACGCGGTGCTGGGCTTTGTATTGGACGCCGAATATAACTGTTGTTTCCCGCCAAATATCGTCAGCCGCAGCGCTCGTGTCACTTTGTAATGTGCCGCCAGAGACTTCCGCCGTGTAGCGGCGTGGACGCGATTGGCCTTTTTTGAGGCATATCAGAAATACGCGCCTTCGCCGACAGCTAGACATGCCACGGCGGGGTCTTCTTCTGACTAACGCACGGGTTCGCTTGCTGGCATTACGCGGCCCGACGCCTTTAGCGCTCCACCACGCGGTGCTGGGCTTTGTATTGACGCCGAATATAACCGTTGTTTCCCGCCAAATATCGCCAGCCGCAGCGCTCGTGCCACTTTGTAATGTGCCGCCAGAGACTTCCGCCGTGTAGCGGCGTGGACGCGATTGGCCTTTTTTGAGGCATATCAGAAATACGCGCCTTGCCGACAGCCAGACATGCCACGGCGGGGTCTTCTTTTCTGACTAACGCACGGGTTCGCTTGCTGGCATTACGCGGCCCGACGCCTTTAGCGCTCCACCACGCGGTGCTGGGCTTTGTATTCGACGCCGAATATAACTGTTGTTTACCGCCAAATGTCGTCAGCCGCAGCGCTCGTGCCACTCTTGTAATGTGCCGCCAGCAGACTGTCGCCGCGTAGCGGCGTGAACGCGATTGGCCTTTTTTGAGGCATATCAAAGACGCGCCTCCGCCGACAGCTAGACATGCCACGGCGGCGGCTTCTTTCTGACTAACGCTCCCCCTGGTTTAGGCGGTAGAGAGAGGAGAGGGGGCTCGCGGCATGGATCAACGCTCGCCTGTGTTTCGAGCGCACAAAGATACCGCTCCCCAAGGGCTGTTTATACTCCGTCGTAACTTCAACGAGCGCGCTCGTTCACGCTCGCTGACGCTGTCTGCGAACGGGAGTCTCATACCCAACGTCAAATTGAACGCGGCGCCGCGCTGGAGCAGCTCGACGCGCGACGACGTAGCTTGCGACGGACTTGGACATGCTCACGTTCAACGTTGACGTCGGCGCTGCCGACGCAGGCTATCCCAGAAGTCCCTCGCGCGAATGCCTCATTCGGGAATCCGGTTGGCGGGTTCGTTGGGGCCGGTCAGAGTGTGCGAGATGCTGGTTTCTGGGATCTGAACCTGCCGTTCTTGCCGTGTGTCACTGCGCTGCTGTCGTGTTCCCCGTGTTGGTGTGTGTATTTAACGTTCGTGCGCTTGACTGGGCGATTGTGTGCGTGGGACGTGGACTGCTGCGAGGATGCGCTACTCCTCGATTCTCGATAGGCCTATCGACCCAACAAGCCGGTGGTGGTGGGCCGCGGTAGTCGGGGTGCCGGTACAAAAGCTGGAAGCTCGATGACGCGCCAGAGGTAGGTTAATTAGAGTTAAGGATGACCTAATGTGTGTGCTAATTATAATCATGTGCCAGTCGCACTCACCGGACAGTCACTTCTCGATCGAAAAAGCATCGTCGAATGTACGGGAACGGCGGTCACTGGAAACCTTGTGAACTATTTAGCCGGCCAGAAATTTTCAATTGGGCTGTTCCAGCTTGTAAATGGTCTCAGCTTGTAAACGATAGTAGCGTACACGCGATGACAATTAGACTGAATCCTGTATTGTTTGTATAGGCTTTGTAGAGTGCGTTACAATTTCGAACGCGCACATTGCGTAATTTAGGTGTCGTCCGCTCTCTTCGGTGTCCGTTTTTTAAGTCAGCGTGAAAGTCTGCTATGACGATAACATACTGGACACCTGTCAGAAAGAGGTTTCTGTAGAATATCGAGTGCATAGATTTCATTGAAGCATTCCAGCGAAATCGCCGGAGTCGCTTGGCACGATTTCGACGGTTATCGGGCTTTTTTTTTTGACTTTTGTGTGGCATTTAGGAGAAAATATAATGCATTGGTTTGCACTCGTTATCACCGTCATTTGCTTGTTTTTGAACTGCTAACCGCTACCCCGAATGGTTGTTTCGAAGAATGACATGACAACATGAAGTACGAACCACACTGACCGATTGCCCTCTAGGCCAGATGGCGCAAGCCACCGTCCTTAGATAACCCGTAGAGACGATGCGGTTGCCACGGAGACTCGCGTGCGTAAAGTGGGGCAGTTCGTCAGGGCGCGCTGGACCAGCGTTGGTCTTGCGCTGGACCGTAAACACCATCGTTCGGGCGCTTCTCGGCGCAATGTAGCGGCCGACGAACGTTGGTCTGCACCGGCGCGCGCTGCGTTCGTCGAC
>JAZHYW010014358.1:0-66021 GCA_037355805.1 Ixodes ricinus | reverse complement strand
CCTAAAACACGACGCACTCTTCGGGAACACTCGATACCCATTGCAGCTATTCCGCTGACATCCAGTTCAACGAAGAGAAAGACTTACTAAATAATACGCCAGCAATACCGTCATGGAGCGAAGCCGGCAGTAATGTCCAGGTGTAGAGCTGCTCTCTTTACAGGTGGTTAAAACGGCACCTAAATTCCCCATTTTCCATTGGTTGCGAGCGAAACACCCCAGCACCAGATGGCTGCGACGCATCATAAATGATGCCGTCACGCAGCGAAGGCACGGCGCAATGCCGAGGTTTTGTTTCGCGGCCTCAGAAATGAAACACAGAGAACAGCACAGAACGCAGATGCATCTCACGAAAGCCGTGGAGCCGGCGGAGCGCCGCGCCTGCGCAGGGGGGGGGGAGAGAGAGAGAGAGCGTGGCAGCCACCGTCGGAGCGCCGTGTGAAAAGGTAGACGACGCGACGCCCCGCCTGTACGAAAAAAAAAAAAAAAAAGGAATGTTTTCGTTCCCGGCACGTGCGCACGCGCCGCCCCCCACACACACACACACACACACACACACACACACACACACACACACACACACACACACACACACACACACACACACACACACACACACACACACACACACACCACCACCCCGAAAGGACCCCGAAGAAAGATTGGAACGGAAGCAAGAGAGATTCATACACGCAAGAAAAAACGTAGATTTACCTTTTTTTTGTAGAAACTGGCAAATGCACTTATTACAATGTTGCGTTTGGACTTCGACTGGCTAAAACGAATAAAAGAAGACCAATTTTAGTGCCCTGTGCCAATACAGGAACAGAGGTGAGTATTTAGTCCAGTTCGAAAGTGTGCAAGCTGAAAAAAAAACTCGCTAAGGGAATGGAATAGTTTTAGAAAAAAGATTATGAAAGAATCATGTAATTTTAGAGGAGGGGAAAACGCTGTAGGGAGTGTCAGTTTTCAAAATTGTCTTGAGATCGATTCTTCTGTAGTATATAACAATAAAATAAACACCACGTGGTCCACCTATAACTTTAGCCGGTGCCTGTTATTGCCAGCGCTATTATTAAAACTATAAATTCAATGAGACGGATAGAAAAACAATCGTACGTACAAATGCAACTGTAATCTACTTGAATAATTTATTCGCAGCCAAGCCGCGCACTTTATGCGCCGCGAGTCTAGCATAGTTCAATATGTGTGCTGCTCTCGGACCGATGTATGAGTGCGCTGTGTATAAAATTATTCGAGGAACACGAATATTCAGTTCCTCGTAGTGAACTTGGTGACCACCTTAAAGCAAAGGTTTTAGATGACACGTGCCCCTCGTAAAAGAATGCGCTCACAGAAATTCCCGCTCCAACTTGCGTTTCCACATAACCATCGGTGAGCCAATCCAGAATCACATATGGTTCGAAGTATGTTTTCACTGGAAATAGAAAGTCTGCCATGCGACACTGCTGGAGCAAAACGTTACAATTGGAAAAGATGATAACCTAGAGGTGTCACGTCGCAGACTTTTTTATTTTAGGTGCCAAATTTTTCGTCGAAATTTCACACGCTGGACCAGAGATATGTCTCGCTGACGCATGAAATATTACACATGAACTGGCTGAAAAATCAGCAATTAGTACCGACAGTTTAAAAAAAATTACTTTAATTACAAATTAGGTTAAGTTTAAAAACGTCGACTCAAGTAAGACATCAAAATCTCGAAATAGCAAACACATTTGCCTACAGTTTAATTATTTCTGTAACTCGAAATTCTGTTTCTTCTAAAAGCTATAAAAGCGCGCAAAAAACTCGAGTCGAGTTAAAACGAAAAAACTAACTAGAACAATTGAAGCAGTTTTTCTTGAACGGTTTTAAAGAGAGACGCCGAAATGCTCTTAAATATTTTTATTCAGTATTTAAAAAGAAAACTAATGATACAACATTGGGACACTGCCTTTTTTAGACGGTAACTCCTCTCAAGATGCTTAAGTTTTCAGTTGCTGCAAGGTTTCTCCGCAGTCAGTCCCTGAAATTTGAAGTTGATTTTCCCACATGATTTAAATAGAAAACGGCGGACGAAAAAGGGGGAATAACAAATGAGATTTGTGTGTCATGGCATTTTATCTTGTACGTCATTTTGATTTAATTTTTTTTTGTTATGCTCACAGTACTTGGTGCGGCCGTAACGAACAACACACTTGGCAGGCCTCGCGAAATTCTAATTTCTAAAAGTAAATATCTGAAATCAGGCACGTGAGCGTAGTTTCAAAAAGAAGTTTCATGTCTTCTGTTTTTTTTTTTTTTTTCAGGGCTTAGCTTAAAAGGTAGTAAAGTATTAAAAATAAAGCAAAATCGGACGCCGTGTGTTTTCTATGTCCTATACCACCCTGTTTGTCGTTTGCACACTGGTTTATCAGCTCACTCCCAAATAAGATGCCAAACGCAAGAAAAAAACCGCTTAGAACTAAGAGTAGAGACTCGCAATGAGCAAGATAATCGCGATAATTAATACTTTTTACGAAATATATGAACAATGACCACCCGGGAAGAAGCTCACAAACTAGTGTTCATCGGACGAGCATCAGGCATAAGCTATAGGAGATGCACGGCCGCCGTTTTTGCCCTATTCTAAAAATATTTCACCACCTCTGACTTGAGCGTTAAGAAACGTTTATAAACTTCGTTGCAAAACTCCGCTTTACGTGCCTAGTTTCAGGTACGCACGTTTGGAATTCAAATTTTGAAAGGCGTGCCAATTGTGTTGGTCCAACAAGGCTGCACTCTGTGTGTCCCACAGAAACGATATCAGTATTTTGTTCTCGTAGGCACTTCGAAAGGAGTATGCCTTTAACTTGACATCAACCATCAGTCAGGTTTCACTCATCATGCAGAAACGAGCTAGGGCGCTGTCTTCACTCAGGACTGTCGAAACAAGACTTTGATATTCATCCTAAAACGAATCGGAACAAATAAATAACCAAAAAATTATTCGCACTAAAACAAAAGTGTCACTTTGTATTTTCGTTTTTTTTTTTTTTTAAATTTCGGTGACAATTTATTTACAGCATCCGGTGTTATGAGGTATTTCAATGCAGCAGGGAGATGACTCCACGTGTTCTTGGCCTGAGCACATCCGCGATGAAAGAACGGGGCGTCGTTCGATCTTTAATAAACTCATTTTGACGCAAGGGATGAGAAAGAAGAGGACGTTTAACTGAACAGCCGCACCTGTTACAATAATGCCTTACTGGCTCCCGTACTACCTCTCGATTGTGCAGTTTTAAAGAGAAGCTGAAGAGGCTCTTGAAAGAAAACGAGTTAGAGGTGAATTCAAGAGTACTCTTTTCTCGTGAATTTGAACATCCCGTTCGTTTTCCCCGAAGATGTTAACTAAACGCGAAAAAACACGAAAAACCTCCGACCAGTCGTTACGTCATAAAATGATCTTTGGGCCGCCAAGTGCGTGTATCGCTCGTGTGGGCAGCGCGTGCAATTGCTGGCTTGCCAGGTATATTCCCCCGCACTAATACCAGTCGTCAGGTCTTCATTTGACTTTTTTGAAAACAGGAGTCCGCGTCCATACCTTTGATAGGTGCTCAAGATGCGCGAGAGAGGAGATTCCGAAAACTCATTTTATGACATCACGCTCCTGGAAGGAGGGCCCTCAGAGGTACTTTGATCATGATGCTCTGCTCCCTCCGTGTCACAAATTTAAGAAAATAACGAAATTTGTGATTTTGGAGGTTAAGTGAAGACGACTTCTGCATTGGTTTCTTTTCTCATCTACAATACTGAACAAAAACTACTCATAAATAATTGAAACCGTTCGCGCTACTTATACTTTGTTTTTTCGACTAAAAGAAAGCTCTTACCGGCTCTGACCAGTCGTAAGGCAGGAGGTCAACGTGACCGACGGCGTCCCGAATTCGTCAGGTGCCGCGCACGTTCCGCACCGCGGGGAGTTTTCGTAGGAGATGAGGTTTTCGCATCGTCCGGTTAAAATTTGACGCACTGATATTTAGTGACTCGCTCCCTGTGCCCGCTGGGTTGCCCAAACCAGAAGAGATGTGGAAGCCGCAAAAAAGGTAGACGCCTAGATAGGATGGCAGGGCCCCTTTAATAAACCCAACCTAGACATTGAGGGCCAGCCACGCACGCAGGCACGCACGCACGCACGCAGGCGCAACAGGAGAACACCGCCATCAATTTTCTACTACTAATCAAGAGACAGATTGCGTTGAGTAGAAGGAAGTTCCACTCAGCCCAATCAGTGCTTCACACTTAAAGATACGCTGCAAGTTTCCATTTCCGGCAGAACACAGAGGCAGCCAATCACGGGGAACAATGGAAGCTTCGCCACAATCGAAACATCGCGCTCATTGTTCCAGCGCACATTGTATCTTCTTTTTTTTATAATCGTACTTTGAGTTTTGTCTTTCGCCGGCATCTCTCCGTTCTTCGCCGTGATCACCAGCCTTCGTGGTATGCAGTGAAAGTAAAATCACATACTCTTTTTAAAAACATACTAATAAAGACTGAAGCATTTCTTTCGCTGTGCACTTGTTTTCTTCTTTCAGATAGGCTCTGAAAATGTGTTTATTTTATGTTAAGTACATGTACAGCCGAGACATGGTTAAACCGAAGTCGGTTATAACGAAATAGCGGCTACCACGAAGCCATCACGAAGTCCCATTCCCGTTTGCACTTTTTCGATGCATTTGCGTCTGTTTTTTAGCGAAGGAAATTGATGCCGCTCCCGCGGATATAGCAAAAAAAATTTGTAGTAATTAAAAAACAAGTTCGGAAAGTTTATTAAGATTTGGACCGCAACCCTTTGCTGCCGCAGCCAGAAGCCACCCACAACAGGCTGCAGATGATCTGGAAAGGCCGCTGGCGGTAGTCTCTGCAACGTCGTCTGCACCCCGGTCCTTATCTGGGAAGCGGCTTTACCGCATCGCACGTGGAGAAGCCGCCGGGGCACGCCGACAGGGGTGTTCGGAGCCGCCAGCGACAACGTACCGGCGGGAGACTTGTACGTAACTTAAAGGGGCCCTGCAATGGCTTTTTTACTAATTTTTAATTTGCACCAAACCTGAGCGCACTGAACGTAGTAACTTAATGACACTTTTCTTTTCTCGAATTTCGCTTTATTTTAAAAGTTATAGGCAAATTAAAATTACAAAAACAAGCAAAAAATAACCTCCTTCATGACGTCCTTGGTTGCTTGAGTGGCCGTGAACTAGACGAGGGGTAGTGAGCTGAGCGAGCGCTCACGGCTGCCGTACTCCGTGTCGACGGCGCGAGAGGGCGCCACTAAAGCGTGTTCTGGATAGGCTGTATGTAGCGGGCAGCTAGAGCGGCTCTCATTGCATTTGCTGCGCGATTAAACACAAATTCGGCATGACACTTCATTGGCCACAAACGACAGCAAACACGGGGTAAAGATCAGTTCAGAATGGGAGCCACTTCGCGCTGCCATACCGCGAAACGGCCAAACCGCCAGACAAAGCTGCTCACCGAAGGCCTTGGGAACGCTCAGAGCCGGTCGGGTCCTTCGGTCCCTACGGCCGCAGCGCCGCCGCGTACATCCGGGACCTTTCCGTGTCGGCGCCTGATCCCACTACTCCTTTCTAGTATGCGCCGCCTTTTCCACCGCTTGGTGGCGGGTATGTTGACGGATCATTTCTTGTTTCCGTACTTTATAAACTGCATTTGTTTCTTTTCTGATCTAAAATACTGAACAAAAACTACTCTTATAAGTAATTGAAACGGTTCGCGCCATTTATATTTTGTATTTCGACTAAAAAGAAGCTTTTAGCGGCTCTGACCAGTAGTAAGCCCAGGACCTAAGACGTCACATTTTGCGCGCTTTCGGTACCGCGGGTCGCCCCCGTCGGTGGAGGAGGTTTCCGCGTCGTCCGGTTAAAATATGGTGCACTGATATTTAGTTACTCTCTCCGTGCCCGCTGGCTTGCCCGAACCCCAAGAGACGTGGAAACCGCAAAAAAGGTAGACGCTTAAATATGATTGCAGGGCCCCTTTAAATAGTCTACTCAAGTTACTGTATCTTAAATACTTTTGTGAGTAACTTGGTATCTTGCAAATGCTTTCGAACGTGAGTATTTAGTACTCTAACTTAAATACTTTTTCAAGTAACTCTTACTTATTTTAAAGTTACTTTTAAGTTACTTTCTATTTTTTTTTCATTTTCTTTAGAGACGGGAAGCTTGGAAAATATTGAACTCCAGTTATTTTGGCTGGCGCCCTGCCATTGCAGATACATTTCGTGCCAAGTAATACAGTGCACTTCCGTGCTTTTGCTGAAAGAGGTGAAACGGAGAAGCAGGTGTCGCAGCCTCAAGCCGAGCGGACATGCGTCGTGTCTTCTAACTGGGGCAAAACGTCCAAGCACATTTTCTTACAATATGTTTGTGGCCGAGCCCAAGAGCAACAGAGATTCAGAAGCTGAAGGGGTTGTGGGTGAAAGCATAAGATGTGTACAAGGATGACAAGCCAGAGGGAGGGCACTTGTGTCGGAGAGAGTGTGGGCTCTGCAAGTGTCTGGTAAGAGTCGACAGTAAACCGGAGTTTATTTTTCTATGTTATGGAGTGAAAGCATATAAAAGAAAGCCTTCCCAGCTTCAGAAATGCCTTCGCATCCGCACGCAGTCGCACACACCGCTCGTTCGTTTCACTAGGCTCTCTTCACACACAAGACTCGTAAGACGCCACTACACGACTCCAATCCGGCGGCCCATCACTCGCGGCGTACGCTGCATTAGCAAGTTTTAGTAGACCGTGTTTCCCCCTCCGCTAACCTTCCGCTACGAAGAAACCGCCACTGCGCCTGCGTGCCGATGGCCTTGGCTGTAGAGTTCTAGGTAGCGGAAGGGCCTAGCAGAGGAGGGGGGGGGTGGACACGGTTTACTAAAACTCGCTATTGTCTTCGGTAGCACGAATGACCGCCGGCGCCTACCACGGTGGCGCCCGCTCTCCCCTGGCCTGGACTCTTTGACCCCCGACTGCACGCACCGCCAGTGCACAGACGGGGAAGTGGAAATGAGCACCTGACACAAGGGGAGCGTCGGAGGCGAGCCTCTGTGTAGAAACTCCCTCCGCAGGCGAACGGGCCCCGTGGTGCCCTCGCCTATGTACTCGCCATAGCAAGGGTATGAAAAAAACATTATTTTTGTTTCATTCGTAGTTACTTGGGACCTCCTAGAAGCCTGAGTGGCAGCCAAAGTCTAGCTAACAGATTTCCAGGAGATTCCATAGCAGCTGAGAGGAAGAACTTTTTTTTACTTCGGTTGTGCTTGACAATGAATTAGCAGAAAATTGTAACTTGAGAGTATCTTGAAAGTAACGAGTTACTTTTTAGAGAGTATTTTGTACTCTACCAATTACTTTCCAAATTTGAGTATTTAGTACTCTACTCAGTTACTATTTTTCGTGGTACTCAGTAACTTTACTTAAATACATCTAGTGAGTATCTTGTACAAGCCTGACCGGCGGAGATGACGGAGAGAGCCTAGATTAAGATAGGGAGCACTAAGTACGCCAGCATTTGATTGTCACGTGGACACTGTATCGAGGAAACTGGGCGGAGAGGCGGACGCGTTTGCAGAAGGTGAACGCTTTTGAGTTCTGGCTCCTTGCATGCTGGAGCTCGTTTTGCAAGCGCGGCCCACAAACCACGTCACCCCGATTGAGCAGTTACCCATCTCTAAATCTGGGCTCTTTATGCCAACGACAGACTAGCTTGAGCGCGAACTCGGTGCCGGGCGCGTCTTTTCGTTTGCTTCCTGATCCATGTCGGCATCTGGTCGGTGAGGTCGCTCTTGCGCGAAAGTCTACTTCGCTCAAGCACCGACTTGGCGAATCATCACCACTCAACTATGGAGAGTCCGGCACCGCCGGCACCTCGACGGGGAAGACGAAGGCAGCTCCTTGAATCAAAAGCGCTCGATCCCCAACGGAGCGCGCATAAAGGTAAAGAATACCGTCCACCGCCGGCGTCTTCCGCCGGGGCATCGGAGCTGTCGACACGGTCCGTACGTAGAAGGACCTTTTTTGATCGGAGCTTCTCGCAGTTGGCGAGAAGCGGTGGTGATCTAGCAGAGGACGCGTGCAAGGAAGCATCGACCGCTTTGTGCAGGCTCAATAAACATGTGCCCGTGACAACCCGTGTAATTTTTTTTCATGTTATTTGTATGAGTTAATATATAACGAAGAAGCGGATATAGCGAAGTAATTTCCGATTCCCATTGACTTCGTTATAAGCGGTCTCGACAGTATCACTAGTACCAGTATGAGAGGCACCCGGTTTTAATGCGTTGCCATTAGCGCGCTCGTTCTGAAGAAAACACGGCGGTGTCTTTCGTTTGACAGCGCCGGGGGAGAGAGAGAAGGAGGGGAGAGGGTGACGCGTGCGGCGCTCCCATTGGTCCGAAGCGCCGACGTCATCACGCGTCAACCTCTCCGTCCGTCTCCGGAGCTGACAAACTGACAGACACCGCCGGGTTTTCGTGAAAAGGAGCCCCTTCGTTTTCGTTAGACACGCGCACAGCCAGCGCGGAGCCAGAGAGGATGCGGCGCCGCGCAACACATTCTTGATAACAAAGCTGTAGTGGCTAATGGGATGCCGTCATCAGAAACGCCCAACGCTGGACACAGATAGGAAATGAGTGCTGCGTCGGCGCTCGGCTTCGAGTCAAGTTTGAGCCAAACGTCGACGCAGTCGTCGTGTCCAATTTATGCCCAGCGTTGGCCTTCTCTAACGACGCCATGTCATTCAGCACTACGAGTTTGTTGTCTGGGAGGTTTTACGCCACGGCGCGATGGAAAGCTGGCGTGCTTAGTTGCCGCTATGCCGTCGCCGGTTGTTCATCGCTCTTGGTTTCCGTACTAGAGGTGCGGGGGCTGTGATGTTTCTGCGCAGATAAAATGATGGATGCAGCTCCACCCACGAGTGATATGGATGTGGTTCCCTTCCATGAGTGATACGGATGGTGGCTCTTTCTACGACTGATAAGGATGACCGTATTCAAAGGCGTTCACGTACTCTGACAGGCAGAGTACAGAAAAGGAGGAGAAAAAATTTACAGGAAGATACACTGGGGGATTCTT
This sequence comes from Ixodes ricinus, assembly GCA_037355805.1. Classification (NCBI taxonomy): domain Eukaryota; kingdom Metazoa; phylum Arthropoda; class Arachnida; order Ixodida; family Ixodidae; genus Ixodes; species Ixodes ricinus. The sequence goes on along the minus strand of JAZHYW010014358.1, from coordinate 56,892 downwards.
AGGGAATCCGTTAGCATGACCCTTGGGAAACGCCACACAGGTCCCCATTTGGGAAACGTTAACACTGAACTCGTAATGAGGTTAAAAAAGAGGCAGCAAAATTTAGGAAGCAAAAAGAGAAAGCCAAAATAGAAAGCCAAAAGTAAGCGGTGTCGGTGTTGGCGTTTCCTAAAGAAAGACGTGTGTGGCGTTTGCAAGGGTCATGCTAACGCATTTCCGAAGAGTCCACCAATGGATCTTTTCTCAATTTACCTTTTTGGCGCCACTAAATTCCATCTGCGCATAGTTTTGATAACTGACCGAATTACACTATGAGTGTCCGAGTTGGCAGCGCATCCTGCTTGCAACTCGGAGACACGAGGTTGGAACCCCGTCGTGTTTCAGTTTACCTTGCGTTACCCTTCAACGTTTCAATAAATTTGCGGACCTGATGACGTGGTCTTGCTTGCTATGTTCTCAACAATGAAATATGCAGAAAGAAGTCATCGCCCGCAGCAACGAGTCAGTCGCCCTTCCCTAGCCGTAACTGAATTCACTGCGGCCATTTTTTTTCAATTGCAGGCGGAAGTTTGCTTGATTCAGTACATGTGTTCGATGACAATTGCTTATATATAAAAACATAACGTGGAACATCTTGGAACCACGTGCAAAATGTGCATGGTGAATTTTGTACCGGGCCTTTTAGAGGGACCATGATACAAAATTAAAAGGAAGGATACTTCCGTTAGGCCTTTTTAGACCTCTGGCTTGGCAGGTGGTCTTGAGATTACTAAAAGAAAGGCAAAACAGGTTAATTAGGTAGCTAATTAGGTAAAGTAATTTAATTAACTTTATTTTTATTTGGGGAAGGGGGCATAATGTAGTTGGAGAATAGACGCTCGAACTTATTATAGTCTAGCCATGAGTTAGAATTTGAGGCAAGAACGTTCGTTGGGAGTAGGGCGAAAAATGCCAACCTTGTACAAGGTCCCATAGCGAAACCAACCTGCAAAGCACACCCGTTGTGTCAATCTCTCCATCTAGCGGCCGCTCAGTGTCCCACGTGTCCGCGACTCATGTGACGTTAGGAGAAGGGGGTGCCGCCAGGGGCGGGCTTCACAGTTTAGTCTCGGATTGCTGCCGCGTACAAGCCTTAAATATTTTCGCCCTGCAGCACTCACTGCACAAGTTTTGATGAAAATTTCACGTCACGGCTAGTCTCTGGGAAGGTCGAGAGTCAATCGTCCAACTGCCTTAATCCAGATAAATTAATTGAAATTTATTATTTAGTTTTGCAACGAATAAACACAGTTCACCTCTTTTCTACTGGCCCTCATGGTCTCCAACTCAACTCCAGAGGCATCAATATCGCTCAGGCAAGATCCTTTTTGCAAAAGAAAAAGTATGGTCCCTCTAGTAGAACGCACCCTGTGCATCTAAAAATATTCTATTACGTCTTTTTATCTAGTACCCAATTTATTACCATTTTGCTATTAGTTTGCTAGTCAGAAAGGTATTCATTTAAAGTAATAGCATTAAATGGTTTCGATTTCGCCGTAGACCCCGAAATAAAACTTTGCGATAGTATATCTACAAAACTACACAAGGCATCAAGGAAAAAAACTGACATTTTGTATTTTAGGGACTTTTCCTTCACTCAAAACCGTCGTAACCCTAAAATCGAGAAAATGTACACAAGTTACCCTTTAATATTTACTATAGATATTTGATATCCGCGAAGCAAAGCAGTAAAACAGACGTAGCATCTTACCTGACTGATCGGAACTGCTCTTGCGACTAGGTCACTCGCACGTTTTGCGGTACCGTGGTACGAACTTTATGTCACACGATTACCAGCTGTTCATAAGTGTTGCCCTCATGCTCGAGCCGGTAGTTTCGGTTTCGCTCACCCCCGAAAGAAAATCTGTGAAATAAGATATCTACAGAACTACACAATGCTTAAAAGAAAAATACACCCCGTAATTTAGGGACACTTCATTCACTAAAAACAGACGTAACCCTAAAATAGAGGAAATGTACCGGAGTTACCCTTTATCCTAAGCGACTAGGCGTTGGTCTATCGAAAGTGAATTTTGGGGCTTTACGTGCTCCTACCAAGGGTATTTGGTACACCCACCGAAGGACCATTAATGTAGCTCCCATTGTGATCTCGTCCACCAAATATATGTCACAAGGTGCCTAGTGAGGAATACGTCTTTATCAAATTGCGGGCGCCTAGGCCAGAATTTGAACCCGTCAGCTGGGGATTTCTACTCATCCAGCACTTTGTCCCCAAGTCCTCGACACGGCTGCGCTGGTATATCGAATGACGTGTGAAGTATACAAGTGTTGCGAGTACACGTAGAGCTTGATTTGTATTGTTTCCTGAAATGAAATATATTATAGCTCTTAGGACGTGGCCATACCTCGCAGAGATAACCGCTGGACGTTCCACCGGCCACCGATGACGAGTCGTCGTCCTTCCTGCTGGAACCCGAAGGAAAGGGCCGATCGAACTCCGCCAGGGAGCCGTGCCTGGCAATTCCCCTGCGCACGTGCGATGTGTCCGAGAGCTCACTGTGAAGGGAGGAGCGACTGTTGCTGCGGTAGAGGACGCCTTCTGGCTCCGTGTGCTGGAGCGACGTCTTCGAGAGGGTTCTGGCAGAAGGCACCACGCTTTCAGCAGATCTGTATAGCTACCTTTGAGTGACCGCGAGCACTCGATCATCGCCGATATAACGACGAAGCCGTATTAGTACCGCTCATTTTCGAAACACCCTTTTGTGCCTCGGGTTCATGACACTTCACTCTCAAAAAAGACGGTGCGTCTACTTTCCCGCACAACACTCGGAGACCAATCCCCGCAACTTACGGAGGAAGCTAAGCAAACGACGATGCCGAAACATATATGTTTAGACCCAAAAAACGCAGTCTGAGTTGTGACATTATGCAATGCAAAACGTTGCGCTTGCATTGCTTAATGTCACAACTCAGACTGCGCTTTTTTTTTTTTTGCCTAAACATATGTTTCGGCATCGTCATTCGCTGAGCTGCCTCCCTAAGTTGCGGTGATTGGCTCTTCGAGTGTTGTGCGGGAAATTGAACGCACGGGTTTTTTTTTTAAGTGTAAAAAGGTCGACCAATATTTCGGCTTAAAATCCTGTAACTTGTCACTGTCACAATTGCATCGTTGATAAAAAACGTGCGGACCAAGAAAGAATTTGTGATTTCTAGGTTGCGTACTGACCTTATGAGATTACTAATGCGCGTTCCTCTCGGGGCCTGTTGTCCCACTTTGCCCAGGGAGGCCGGTGGTCTCGGTTGATCGAGGGACTGGGACTTGGCTCCCGCGAATGTGCGACGTCTCTTGTCCTGAGGCTGCTGCGTGTCCGACGACGTCGAGTCCACAAAGTCTTCAGTGTCCGTACCCACTGAAGCCTTGTAGAGAACCTTGGGCCGCACGGCTTGAGTTACCTCTGCCGGCGTCGTTTGCGTCGGAGACGCCTCGTGCATTCTAATCTCGTCGGACGTCACGGTTTGACTGGAGGAATGGGACTGCTGCACCGTGGACCGGTAGATGGTCGTCTGGTCGGTGGTCCCGGCTTCTGCATCGGGCTTCGGCGTGGCGAGCGTTGTGTCCGCTGCCGCAGTTGTCGGTGTGTGCAACAACACCTGCGGCGGAACGCTTGAACTCTCGGTTTCCGCGCTGTCGGCTTGGAAGTGTTGAACGGTCTTGGTTTCTTCGACAGTGCCCTCCAACTTCCGGTTCTCTTCGTCGATCCTCATCTGGATTTCAAGTCTTCGCCGTATTTCCTGTCAAAGAAAAGCATAGACGAAACATTAAGTCCGGTTGCACTCATTCTGTAGTAAGTTTAAATCCCACCGATAGGGTGTGACTTTAATTAAAACCTTGACCCTAAAGCGGCGAAATACAGCTCCCAATTTCGCCTCTGACAATATTTGAAACGCACTGTGTGACTGCCAGAGTGTCGAACCGAAATTTTCATGGGTTCGGTCCGGGTTCGGGCTCACGGCTTCCGGTCTAGTTCCGGTTCAAGTTCCGGTTCAAGTTCCGGGGAGCAAAAATAACAGTTCAAACCTGTTTGATCCGCTAAATTGAGAATGTATCTCCCGCGGTGTTTTGGCAATAGGCACTATCTTCGCCATGGAACGAATAACTATATATTGTGTTTTTTTTAATTGTTTGTACAGTGTACTTTTATTGTCATGTACCAAAAATAAGAAATTGCGTTATTTAATTTTGACGCAAAAGTTCTGGGAAATCTAGATTAACATTCAAAACGTCGTGTTTATACGACTCAACATCCATTTGTTTAGCTCAGTCACATGTGCTTCATCTGAAACGAAAAGTTGTCACGAAGTGTAATAGGTCGTCTAAAATACCCGTGATTGTTACAACTTTGCGTCGCAGTATTAAAAGTTGAATTGTAGTTGTGCTCTTGAAGTAAAAAATTAATTACAGTGAATAAAATCCTAGAATAGGCACCTCGTCGCGATATACATAATGAAATGTTAATTTACGACATACGTTTCACAATAGACAGGGTGCTGCCGTAAGGACCAACATATTTGGAACGCCTTACAAAATTCGAATTCCAAACGTACATACTTAAAATTAGGCACACGAACGTAGTTTTGCAAGAAGTTGTGTGTCTATTTTTTTATGGATCAATATTGCGGTAGTAAATATTGAAAATAAGGCAAATTCGGAGGCCACGTATTTCTTATGTCCTATACCAGCCTGCTTGTCGTTTTCACACTGACTTATGAGCTCGCTCCCGGGTGTCTTGCTGAACGCAAAAACGCTAAAACCCAATAACAGAGGCTGGCGATGAGCGAGATAATCGCGATAATCAATACTTCTAACGAATTATGTGAACAATGACCACCTGTAAGCAAGCTCACAAATCAGTGTGTAGACGACGAACATCAGGAATAGGATAGGGCATAAAAAATACACAAATAACACTTCTTGCGAAACTACGTTCGCGTACCCAGTTTCAGGTATGTATGTTTGGAAATCGAATATTGCAAGCCGTACCAAATGTGTTAGTCCTTACGGTCGCGCCCTGCATATGATGACGACGCAAGTGAGCTAAGAGCAATGATATTTTCAAAGTGTCACGAAAGTTTTAGGAGAAGCCCTTTCAGTCTACCTTTTATAGAAACACTGAACGGCAATCACAACGCTTGTTTTCCTAACCAATAACATTGTTTACACTCAGCACCGTGATGCAGACGAAGAATCATGCAGAAAGGAGGGATCAAAATTGTTCACTCTAATCTATGCCGAGCGCAAGTTCGTCTGCTTTCTGCGCAGGGGTTTCGGTAACATCAGAGCATCGAGCTTCGATTGACTCTGATTGAAGTAAAATGAGTAGACGTAAGGCAGGAAGGATAGTGGGTAGCATGGATGTCTACCCACTATCCTTCCACTCAGAGCCAATCAAAGCTCGGTGTTCCGACGTCATCGCAACCGCTGCGCATGCAGAAGCAGACGAACGTGAGCTCTGCATACGCACCTTCGTACACAGATCGAATCTGGCCTAAATTGCGCGTATCGAAGTGAACACTTTCTTATGCACGGTAAATAATGTAACCTAACTGCTAAAGTGTTTTTTTTTGTCAGGTGCCGTTTATTTCGATTTGCAAAGAGGCATCGCTTTTGATAATTTATTATTATTTTAAATAGAAGAAGTAGTATTTCATGGTCTACTCGACACGGCAGTTACTTAATTGTTCACTTCATAACGGTTTGCGTGCGTGATCGCCATAGTTCCGCCACGCGCCCCTGTTTTGTTTTTTGCCCAGCCCACACCCTTACAAAAAATTTATATCTGGCCATATCTGAAGGTTTCAGATATGGCCATATCAAAAATTGGCCACATATAACCTGATATGGTATATCTGCCAGATATGGCCTCATAATGCCAAATATAGCCTGGTATTCCTGGCCAAGTATGTGAAATCCCAGATCCTGGCTAAGTAAGGAAATTCCAGATCTGGCCAGGCATATCAAAAGGACACAAGCCTGAAATTAGCATTTTATATCTTTTTATTGTCTACAATTCTCCCAAGTGCCCCGGCCCGCACTCGAGGAATTATAGGAACGGTGATCCTTCAGCTTTCTAGTGATCGCTAGTTTTGACCAATTCTATGGTTACACAGTTTCGAGTGTAATTCCTAGTCACCCTGAACAAACGTCCCATAGGGCTCAAGGACCTGTCATATCACTTTTAAAATTTCTCGTCAATGACAGCGTTTATGAAAATGTGCATTCTGTCTAACCTTCAACTAGGCTGAAGTGCCAAAATCTCTTACAATATTATCATTCTCGTGATTGTTGTTTTAGCAGGAATTACTGAAAAGCAGAGAAATCACAACCACCAAAAGGCGGGATTTAGCTCGGATTCAGCGGAGCTGTTTCTTGCATTTTAAGCGTTTCTAACTTTATATTATTGTCTCTGAAGCTGTACGAAAATGACAATATTGTAAGATATATGTCTGCAGCTCATCCAGGTTTAAGGTTGAACAGAATGCACAGTACTGACATTGGCGAAAAATGTTAAAAGTGATCTGACAGGTACTTGGGTTCAATACGACACTTGTTCAGGTGACTCCGAATTACACTCAAAACTCTGTAACCATAGAATTGGTCCGAAATTTCCGATCACTAGGCAGCTGAAGAAACACCGTTCCCATGATTCCTTGAGTACGGGCCGAGGTACTTGGGGGATTTAGCAAATTGTCTATTCCGGCGTAATGTTAACACTTCAAAATAATTAATTCTACATTGAAATCCTCGTGAAAATTAGCACAAATAATCTCAAACTTAAGCTTGCCAAAGCTGAAGTTTGGGATTATGTGTGCTAATATTTAGCTTGCGAACAATGAGTCATTCACATTTTGCTAACGGAGTAGATTTTTAACTTTTAATATATTGAAAACTGGCCGCCAGATAAAGCTGTATATACGCCAGATAAGGCTGTGTATACGCCAGATAAGTCTGTATATACGCCATATCAGGCTGTATATACGCCAGATAAGTCTGTATATACGCCAGATAAGTCTGTATATACGCGAGATAAGTCTGCATATACGCCATGTCAGTCTGTATATACGCCAGATAAGTCTGTATATAGGCCGTATATAATCATATAATGTTTGATAGGGCCAGATATGGCCCAGATATAAGATTTCCATACGGGCAGACACATACAATTAATTGCAGTTCATCGTATAAAAGAGGCAAAAACTAATTTATCTATGCTTGAGAAGTAATATATGCTCTGGAACACAGTTGCTTAAATCAGCTTCATAATAAAAATTTTGTTTAAGGCGCTCCCAGATCACTTATTCCGGTGCCTATAGAGGATAAAAAACGCCAGAAAAAGATTTGCAGAGCATCTTCCTGATAATTTGGGGGTGGATTTACTTATGATGTATATTGTTAATATAATAAATAATATCCGACTCTACACTCTAAGAGATGCCTGCGCGTCTACTTACCCGCAAACACTCAAATAGCCAATCTCTGCGATCTACGAAATCAGCTCAGCGAATGATCAGGCGGAACATCCTTTTTCACCTAAAAATGAAGTCTGCGCTGTGGCATTACGCAATGCAAGCATGACGCTTTGCATTGCGTAATGCCACAGCGCAGACGTAATTCTGAGGTCTAAACGGATGTTCTGCCTCATCATTCGCTGAGCTGATACCGTAGATCGCAGAGATTGGCTCTTTGAGTGTTTTGCGGGTAAGTAGACGAGCCTGCCTTTCTTAGAGTGTACGAACTTCACATAACCGCTTGAGACCGACACGGGAGGACGATACTCGAAAACGTGCCATCAGCTGAACCGATCTGCAGAAAACTTTTATTCAGCTCACTGTTTGGCACTGTGGAACACCGGGTTGTGGGGTATGCCAAAAAGAACTTTGTGTTCACATGATAGATCTGAAGCCAAATGCACGTAATATGCAGAAAGACGTACAATACAGTGATGTCTCGTTAATATGGACACCTCCGTTCCCCAAAAATAGTCCATAATGTGAGTTATCCAGATTAACGAGACGAAATTGCATGTATTTTCGCAGTTTGTCCCCGAAAATGGTGTCCATAGAACATGACTGTAAATGGCATTCTTCAAATGAATTCCATACATTATGCCTTACTGCAAAAATAAAGACATAGAGATGTAATAATATTCTCAATTACCCATAAATAGCGCAAAGGAAAAGCGAAGGTTCTTATAATCTTAACATAAATTACATTTGGGCATCAGCTCTCACCAACTCGAAACTTCCGCGTCGGAAAGCTAATGTTATATTCGGTTTTATGCGCTTTCGTTGTGGGCCCTCATTTTACAACTCTATATTTTATCAGTCATGCTCTCCAACATTTTATTAGGCTGCCGTATATCATCGCGAGACTGCTGTATATACTGCACAACTTTACAATTTGCAGATCTACAGGGTGTCTCAAAGAGTGGCCAGGCTCTTTAAGTCGATAGCAAAAATCGATCTCTTACCTTATCTCCCTACGATTTTGTGCAGCGTTGGCCACAGGTGGTTCATTCTTTCTATAAAATTTGCAAGTAGCGAATCTCACTTGTAGGGAAAAAGTAAAAAAAGAAAAAAGTCTAAACTCCTTTAGAAACGCAGCGAAGTAATCGGTGCTCAAACAACAGGACGCCCTATTGTTTGAAGACCGGTGACATCGCAGCGTTTCCATGGGAGTGAAGTCTTTTTCTTTCTTTTTACTTTTTCTTAGGTACGTTTGCTCTTCGAAAATTTGAGAGAAAAATGCACCACCTGTGGGCAACACTGCACGAAGTCGTAGCGCAATTGGTTACGAAACCGATTTTTGAGGTTGATTTAAAGAGACTGGTCGCTATTTGAGATACCCTGTACGTTTGCTAGTTTTGCCAGGAAACTGAGCTGTTTAACGAGGTTCCCACGTGACGGCACCGCCCTATCTACTGATTGTGATTGCGATTTGTTTTTGCCGAAAAATCCAATCCGGTGGTGCAAAATGCACGCTGCAGAAGGTTCGCGCTTAACGCAAGTCATGTATTCGGGAGATACAACTTATTCTTGCTTGGTGTGGCGTCGTGAGAAACGGCGTGAGCGTCTGGTACCAAGAAAAAGGCACTTTCTGGCAAAAGTGTTTCTGCAAAAACAGTAGTTTCCGGGGCCACGCTTTCTGTTTTGTGCCGAAGATGCGGGGCAGAGGAACCTTTACAACACAGTATGCTTTTAAAACTACTCCCCCTTCCCCTCTTTTTCATTTTTTCTGCTCCTCCAGGGAATACCTTTTATTTCTTGGGGACTCCCTCCTCCATTTGGGGGTGTTAATTCGACAATTATATTTGTGTCACATGTTAACAGTAATCCACTATTGCTTTTATTTTGCACCCCAAGAACTGTGAAGTTCAAACAAAATGCGGAGGTGATAGAAGCTTGGGGAGAACTTAAGAACGACACTCCTGTGAGACTTAGAGCGGCTGTGAACGTTCAGCTGTCCCTCTGAGGCCACTATGATCTTTCTTTTCAGGTATCGCTCTTGCACACACTTGTAGTTCTATGTAACGTCCAATAAATAGGTCCCATTTAGCCCTTTCAATGTTTTTATTTTCGGGGACAACTTTCTGTGGCAGTTCAGCAACAACAAAAGCATGTTTGGGTGCCTCATGTAAAATGGGTCGTGCAACAATTTTTGCACTTCCAGTAAATACTGCTAAGAAATAATCCCTCACATTGCTAACTTGCAAAATAACTCATTGGTTTTCCTCTCCGCGCAATAGCTGACACAGAAAAAAATGAAGGAAAGAAGCAGCTTTCACCTCCTCAGCTCGCAAATAGAACAAGCGGTCATGAGATCTGACGCTAATTATATTGCCGTCCGTGTTCGTCATAGTCTATACGCTGTGGATGGCAAAGCACAGAGCATAGGCTGAGCTTTAGACATCGTTAGAGTTCGGCTATTCTCATTTTTGATTGAACACGATCCATTACCAGAATGTTTGGCGATGCTGATTGTCGTGAACCCAAAGCACTCGACTCGGGCTCATGACAGTCGAGTACGTCATGGTGTCAAGTGACTCACGGTGCGAAATCGTGATGTCATGTAACGTCACGGTGCTAAAAACGCTAATAAACCGAGTGCCGTTATCAATTTATATCGACTTAACTCAGTGAGTCACTTCACGTGACATCACGGGGTCACGTGACATGACATTACTTGGCAGCATGTCTTGACACCATGACATCACGTGAACAGGTTACACATGATTAATTATAGTAGCCAAACAGAGAAAGTCCCACGAAAACCATAATTCGTCTCATACCATACTGCAATTCTGTATATGCCAATTTGATAATACAAAGAAATACATTGCCAATTATTTTGTATTATAAAATATTAAGTTTGTCGATACTGACAACAAAAAAGAAACAAATTACCATGAACCGGTTGCCGTTATATTTTTTCCGGTTCTGTTCTGGTTCAGTTCCAAGATGGCGACGAAGAGTGCGGCTCACGAATAAGTTCAGTTCCTGTTCGGCCTAAAAATAACGGTTCTGGATCCGGTTTTCCGGTTCGGTTCGGTTCGGTTACGGTTCGACACCCTGGACTGGCTGGTGATAATAATGTTATGAGCTTCGCAATTGGTGTTTTGTTTTGTTTTTTCCTTCTTGGGCGGCTGCACTTGTGACATTATAAGTTAACCAGTGATCATAAGATGAACAATGCTGGCTACGCCTGCCACAAGGCTCCAAAACTCCCGGTGATCACAGTCTCGGACAGCACCTAAAAGCATGAAGCTGGGCAAACAAGAAGTGTCTCGTTTTTATTCTGTGGTCAAAAGAGAGGACCGATTGCAAAACGAAAAACGATAGCATCATAAGCATCCCCTAACGACATAATATCTGTAAAACCTTTTTGATTCGTACTCTCATGCACTTAGGACGGTGTCCGAGTTAGAGAGTGGTATTCATCGTGGGCACATCACTGCTCAGCAATGCTGTCTTGCTTCAGGAAGTGTTCTCTGTACGAGGTGTACAACTTGTGAGGATTCACCAGAATCTGTACACGGAGATGGCCCTTAAACGTCGTGCGTACAGGTCCTCACATAACCGGCATCTTTGCTACAGTAAATAGAACCGGATTTATCCTTCTTTTTGTAACTTTCGCACAGTACAGAACCAAACTTAAATTCAAGGAATATAGACCAAGGTCGAGGTTCCCTGCATGCAAAAGGATAAATATAAAAATATATAGACTTCAGGCTGGAACACACTTGCAAAACATTAACCGGAAACTGAACGGAAATCTGAACATGATAAAATGGTTCCACATTATTTTTCGAATATCGAACTACACGTGAGTATTTGCACTACGAAACTTGCGAATGCACTTTTAACGAGATCATACTCGCGATTTGCGTGCAATAAATAATATACTTGTTTTTAATAGCATTAAGGCAGTTTTTTCGTGTACTGATTTCCGTCTGAGTGTCGGTTTGTTTTTGGCACGTGTGTTCCATACTCATAATTATTAAAACGAGCGTTCAAAATAGCAATGGAAGAACATGGTAGTTACACTCTAAATAAATCCTGTGTGATCTCACTCCCCCCCTCCCCAACTCGCAATGATTCAATCACCGCAACTTACGGATACAGCTCAGCGAATGACGATGCCGAAGCATACGTTTAGGTCAAAAAACGCTGTCTGAGTTGGTAACATTAAGCAATGCAAGCATGACGTTTTGCATTACATAATGTCACAAGTCAGACTGCGTCTTTTGGCCTAAACATAAGTTTCGGCATCGTCATTCGCGAACTGATTCCGTAAGTTGCGGTGATTGCTTTCCAAGTGTTGTGCGGGATTGTAGACGCACGGGCTTTTTTTTAGAGTGTAGTCGGGTTAAAGCTTTGCAGCCTTTATCTCACGAACAGGCTGCGTTTGAGTTTCAACTTCGCATCCCACGAACAGGCTACGCTGTGAGCAGAGATACAGATACGAACCCGACTACGTGGCCATATTGTCATACTCTTCACCTCAGGGCGGTAGCTGTTTTCACACGCGATTCCCATAACAAAGCATATATAAAAAGGAACACTGCTTATATCGATAAACCATAGTAGCGAATAAAAGCAGGTACAGATCAGAATTATGTCTCACCTTTTCTACCTCCTGCTGCTCCTTGATAAAGTCGTCGCTGAAGGGTGTCTGACTATCTGCGCTCTTTCCTTCCGTCGACACCGGCTCCGTCTTCTGCTGAGGCTTCTGTTCAGTTCCTTGCACTGACGCGGGTCCAGCCGCTGTACCGTTCGTGGCCACTTCGATGTCTTTGTCCGCGAGTGTGTCCTGGAAGTCGGCCCTCTTCTTCTGACGTTGTGACTCGTCGTCCGACGCGGGCGCAGGCGACTCGTCCCTGAAGGTGGTCTTGCAGCAGATCAGGCAGATCCTGGACCCCGGTTCGTTGATGAAGGTGCAATGCTCGCATCGCCACGCTTTTGTCGGATCCCACTTGGGTCTTTCGGCTTCTGGAGTGTGCGTTGACTTGGTTCCCTGAGGCGCCTGGTTGCCGTCTCCGGATGCCTGCAAGGCGACGGTGGGTTTCGGGCCTTCGCTGGCGTTCCCGTTGAGGCGCGACTCCAGCCTGTCGTTCGTTTCGGAATGTTCGATTCTGGGGAAGTTAGTGGCGGTGGCGGCGGTAGCTTCCTTGCGTGAAGGTGTCGTCGACGTCCTGTTTGGCTCTCGTTCGACGGCGGCTGCCGGGATGTTGGCTTAGGGCAGGCTACCCGTTCTCGCTCTACTCTTCGTTTTGACGGTAGACGAATCTGGAATAATCGAGAGAACGCCTACGTCTATTGTGGAACCTCAGTTTTTAGAGCGCAGCTCTTAGGCGCCTGTTTCCGGCTAGGCGGCGTCGCCGTCGCCGTCGCCATCGGCGTAACCGCGCGGTGCATGTTGGGACATGTCCCATAACATGTTGGGACATGTTGGGACTCCCAACGTGTCCCAACCACAGGGGGAGGTCAAGTGACCCCCCCCCGGAGGTCACGTGACCCTCCCGTGACGCCCCCCGAGGTCACGTGACCCCCAGGTCATGTGACCCCCGAGGTCACGTGACCCCCCCTCCCGAGGTCATGTGACCCCCCCCCGGAGGAGATTGAAGAATGAGGGAGGAGGACGAGGAGTAGGAGGAAGAGGAGGAGGGGTATACCCTCCCTGAGTACCCTTCCCTCCTCCTCCTCAAGAGCTGCGCTCCAATTCGGCGTTACAGGGAGTTGTAATCGGCTTTCATTTTTTATCCATACAGTCATTTACTTCTCACAACTCGAGAACAATGGTTCTATGTAAATAAATATCTAAGTTGAAAGTAAAAAAAAAGTGCCGAAAACCCCAGTTCTGAAGAAACGTCAGAGCCTGCAGTCAGCGAGCAGACGCGAACCAATCTAAGAATGCCACAATATATCTTGCGTCACATGCACATCACACCTGTTTAGAAAGTTCAGTAGTGAATTCTAGTTAACTAATTAAGTGCAAACTTATCGCGCTACAATTGTGCCCCAGTGTCCACCGCGGCAAACAAGCTTACCCCAAACAGTTATATGTAACAAGAGCCCTTTTTAGTGTATAACGTAGGTTTTTAGTCTAAAAAAACTCCCCGCGTATCATGCAGTAACGGGAAGAGTCAGGATTGGATGTGTATAGTTTATGCGGGCCGCTGGCGACCCTGAGCACCTGTATTCGGTGTTTGGCCGCTTCAAATTGAGATCAACTGCGCAGTCAGAATCTTATACACACGAATGGCTATACGCGTAGCGAGATTCATGATTTCGAAGGTGACTCAGATTCAATGGGTGTCCACGCTTCTAGCGTTTGGTGGTATTCTTCCGCTTTTCAAAGAATTGTTTGTTGAAAGGAACAAAGGAAGTCTAGACGTCTTTCCAGAGACATGCGGGACGTTGACTAAGGCTGATTAATGCAGACTCGGTGTCTTTCGACAAGACGTCCGCGTTAATGTAGACACGATACGTACATAGAGACAGAGCTGTTGCAACGCTTGTGTGTTTCGCAAATGCGATTCATCTCTTTACGGAATTACACGTTCACTTACATGTTTCGCGTGATAGCTCGCATCGATGCCTTCTGTGTTCTCTCAATAACATGTCTTGGAACACTGGAAAAGCCCAACGTAAGCAGCGTGGGGGGAAAAGGAGCAGCAGAAGCAGACCCTCCCGAGTGTCTCACTTGTGTGGAGGCGTTATGGCCAGAACCCCATCCGGTTAGCCTAGTGCCTCGTCTTTCTTCGAGATACTGAAGAACACTTACCCTGGTTGTACTCCGTGTTGGAGGCCGAGGACAGGGCACCTTCGTTGTCCTGCTCTTCGGAGGAGAGATCTTGCGACGACTGGCGCCGCGAGGTCTTTCCGACGCTCTTCTTGTGTTTTCGGTGGTGTGGTCGGGGCTCGTCCGGGCGCCTGGGTAGCCGCTCGCTCATCTCCGCCACGGGCAGCGACTGCTGCGACGGGGACGGTGACGGCGGCCCCGACGGCGGTCGCATCCAAGGCGGAAAGAAAGGCGGGTACTGCGGATACCCGAACGGATAAAACGGGCCTGGCCGTTTTACCCGTCCCAGAAAAGATATTAAGAAAGAGGTTGCACCCTTTATCAAAGCTGTACTATATATTATAAAAAAAATATGCGTGTTCACTCTCTTCTAGAACACTCGGGTAGCCAGTCACTGCAAACAACAGATAGCCTCCTGGCGAATGACTAAGCTCGGAACACCATTGAACCTGAAAAAACGAAATGTGCGCGGTGATATTCAGCATGGCGTTTCACACGCTCGATAGACCAACGTACGTCGCATAGTTCAGACGTAATCACATTCTTGGCTTTTGTCATTCATAGATTCTTCCGTTGTTTTTCAGTGATTGGTTATTTGCGTACCTGCAGGGGAAGTGAGCACAGAGACGTTTTTCTCAAAGTGTGGGTAGAAAACACGCCGAATCTTTTTCACAGTTTGGTAGAGACATCGCTACTACTTCTGTACGATGCATGCTTATCCAGGTCAATTGCGCTTGCTCTTCATTCGGTGATAGGCCCACCACGTACTCTAAGACAAAAATTACGCGCAAGTGTTGTTTTTTTTTCTTAAAAATTTAGGACAATTAGAAGTGCGAAACACTGCGATCTACGAAGAGACCGAAAAAGATTTGTGTCTAAAAACAAAATATGCGAAGCAAAATATGACGATTCGCGTATTCGTGACATCGTGCTCAATGCCACAACGCAGACTTTATTGTTAGCTAAACGTTTACTGGCCTCGTCATTCGCCGAGCTTTCCGTTGGTCGCGGTGATTGGCTTTCCGAGATGATCTACAAAAAGTATGAACGCGCGGCCATTGTATAATAGGTTGTACATTAGTTCATGGTAACGCTCTAAAAATCAAAAGCACATGGTTTTTCTTCTTTCTTTTTTCAATGCATAGCGCTTGCACACGGACCATCATGCTCGGTGTTTCAGCGCACATCGCATTTCTCGTTCACGGTCAATCTCTGGTCCCGTCGTTCGCGTTCAGTTTGGCTCTCCGTGTGCACTATGAGTCATGAAAAAGTAGACGGGCTGACATTTTTGGGCAGTTCTACGCAATCCCTTTCCCCATTTGTTTCTTTTTTTTAACTTCAAGACTGTATACCGATCGAGCGCTTGCACTATCAAAATAAAAATTGCGTAATACATCTGTCAGACGGGCACGTTAAAGGCCTTCAGACCGTACTTTTTTAAAGGATCGGCGAACCAGCGCATGCCGATTAAGCGCGAAATCGTGAGCTGATTCGCCGATTCTTTAAAGGAGTTCGTTCTGAAGCCCTTTAATGTACCCGTCGGGGGTTTAAGTTCATTTACCTTAGAAGAATCTCAGCGAATGACAAAAGCTCAGAATACAGTCAGAATCGAAATGCACTGTTCACAGGGACTATGAGCAATTTAAACGTTGTGCGCACGTGTTCTTTTGTGTGTGTGTGTGTGTGCGTGTGTGTGTGTGTGTGTGTGTGTGTGATGTGTGTGTGTGTGTGATGTGTGCTGTGTGTGTGTGTGTGTGTGTGTGTGTGTGTAGTGTGTGTGTGTGTTTCTTGTATTCGAAGCTTTGTCATTCGCTGAGATCCTTCCGTAGTTCGCCGTGACTGGCTGTCTCCGTGTTATGAAGGAAAGCGAATTAAGAGACGTTTTTAGAGTGTGTCGTCCCGCCGAGTGCGGCGTCGCCATGCACCTACCAGGATGCACGATGGGGTCGTGCATGCAGCTCTGGCTGCGCTTGATCCGGCGACTATCAAGCGTGGAATGGCGTTGCGACTTGTGCGTCTCGTCGTCCGTCTCCTTGCCGTCCTCGGCCGCCGAGTTGACGTTGCTCCACGAGCCCGTCGATCCCAGGAAGGCTGCGGGGCTCCGGTAGTACTGCAGCTGGGCCCCCGGAGCCATGGCGTACGGGATCGGATACCCGAAGGCCGGAGGCGTCCGGTACGTGGGCCCGAACGCCGGTCCGAAGGCGGGGCCGAAGTGCTGCGGGTAGCCCTGGGGAAGCTGCTGAGGCGGCAGTCCCTGGACCGTCGTGTGGTGCAGGTCGCTCATGCTGCTGCTCTGCTGCATGGGACGGCCGAGCGGCCCTCCGTCCCCGCTGCAACAGACACCGTCGGGGCGAGTGGAAACATTCGTATAGACCTAAACACTCGCTGCACGATGGTCGCCATTTGCACCCGCGACTGCGCTGGAAAGCCGCGGTCACGCTGCGCATGAGTCATACATCATGCAAAAGGCGGGGTGTTCGCCGCAGTCATGATGACAGGGACACGCCACAAACAAGATCGAACCATGACTGCTTCATGTGTGCTTCGAAAAGGCCCGCAGACAGTTGGTTGCATGATCAACGCTACAAGACCGTCATAGATGGAAGGCCTCAAACGGTGACTACGGACTGCCTTTTGTGTGATGTAGGAGTAGTGTGACTAAGATGCCCGCGCCTCCACTTTCCCTCGCAGCAGGTGGTGGACCAATCACTGGGATTTGCGGTGCGCACTCAGTCAACACACCCTAGAATGATCAAAGCCTCTGAACAGCCTCCTCTGCTTCCACGTAACGTCATCGCACCAGGATGGCGTCAACACAGAAGTTCGGCCCGAGCCACAGACCGAGCGTCCTTCGAGGCATTAAAACGTTTTCGTAGATCGTTTTTGTTTTGTTTTTTTCGTCCCGCAACGCCTTTCGCAGCCCGCTACGATGCCCGGAACGTACAGTCAAAGTCATCGTCGCGCAGGCACAGATAGCGGCTTCTTCGTTGCAGAGGGTTTAGCGGAGGGGAAACGCGGTCTACGAAAACTCCCCGTTAGGGAGTGTTAGGGAACAGCTTTTACACATCCGATACGGTACGACAAAAATGCTGTAGTGCCATTCTCCAACGTTAAAGAGAGCATGCCTATACAATTTCCGGCGCTCGTGATCCTAATTGTCTCCTTAATCACCCTTTTAAACTGACCTTTTTCTATGCCAGGCTCTGCTTCCAATCTGAGTAACAATTTCCGCATTCACTCAGGTGTTTTACAATTTCAGAGCTGGCAGAAGAAGAATTAACCGCTCTTTTGTGCTCCAATATTCGGTCGTTCAGGCAGCGGCCAGTTGGACCCACGCCCGAGAACACACAGCCTATTGGTATCTCATATACTATACTGCCATCTCAAAGTGGTTAACGCTCCTTTATGGTTTTTTTTTCTTTTCTGCAAACTTGATTTGTTTCCGAAGAAGAAGTTAGCCTACTTAATTAGAATTCCTTTTTAAAAACAACTCGTACACGATGACTCTCTGCCAATACCTTCAGGTTGTGTGAGACATCATGAAAGAAGGGCACGCATACCCACTTATGTCGAGGTTGAGTGCCTCAGGGTATAATTTAAGCGTTCCGTTCGATTAGGTGTGTTGAAACTTGTTCTGGTTAGTTTAGGCAAAACCATAGAGCCCAGGAAGAAGCCTGATAACTGGGTATGCGTACCCTTCTTTCATGGTGTCTCACACAACCTGAAGGCATTGGCAGAACGTCATGGTGTACGAGTTTCTTTTAAAAATGATTTCAAATTAAGTAGGCTAGCTCCTTTTTTGGAAAGTAAGCAAGGTTGCCAAAAAAAACACATAAAGAAGGGGCAACCACTTGTACAGTAGTATTATATGAAATACCAATGGGCTGTGGGTTCTCGTACGCGGGTCAAACTGGGCGCTGCCTGAACGACCGAATATTATAGAGCACAAAAAAGCGGTTACCGTAATTCTTCTTTCTGCCAGTTCTGAAATTGTAAAATACCTGAATGAATGCGGAAATTGTTACCCAGATTGGAAGCAGACGACTGTGCTTGGCAAAGAAAAAGATCAGTTTAAAAAAGTGATTAAGGACACAATTAGGATCACGAGAGCTGGAAATTGTATAAACATGCCTTGTTTAACATTGGACGATGACACTAAAGCATTTTTGTCTGTTTAGTCCCAAGTAGGTTGTGACTCGGGTATTTTTTTAATGTTTTTCTCCTGTGAGCAATTGACATCTGAAAACTGTCTTTAGGCCTGTGTTCAACACTCATGGTTTTTCGGTGGTTTGTGCGTGCCTGCCGTTAGGATATGTACGTATTAATTGGAATGCGACAATACAGAAAAAAACGACAAGCAAGAAGACTCCTTTGTGTGCTCGAGGTTTTTTTAGTGTAGAGAAAGTGCCTCCTGTTTAATCTGTATAATTTGTATGGAAGGTGACAAAGAAGAAGACTGTTGTGGAAGTAAATGACAGCTGTATGCTGTGCTGGTCAATCTAGTAACGTTGGTGCTGGTTTTGAGACGGTGGTGTCTATATCCCTTTTGTTTCCTTGGCTCAAGGCTTCATTTCTTAATAATGATATTTTCAGAAAGCTTGATTTGAAACGTTCTCCCGAATCTATGAAGTAGTTAGCGAAATCGTGGACTCCTTGTCTTTTTGTATGACTTGAAACAGGAAGTGTCGTTTCACTTTCTCTCTTTCCCTTTCATCGTTCATGGGCACGCGCACATGACGCCCGGCCAACCGCAAGAGTATTTTGCAAGACCTTTCTTCGCGTGCAGACGACGCGCTACTTTTCAGTTCCCCCTCCCCCTTTTTTTTTTTAGCAGTGTTACTTGGTTTAAAACAATTTTTAAAAAGGTAAGGAAGAAAACGACTTGTAGCAGTCCTTGGTGAGCAACGTGAGGGGCGATGTCGCGAAGTTGCTGCGTGATGTTCTGCCCCAGTACAACCAAATGTAAAAGTGCCGTGCTACACAAGTTTTCTAAAAGATCAAGCACAAAATGATGCGTGGTTGGCTGCAATCCCCGAAGAACAGCTGCAGGGGCCAGTCTGGAACTCCCTGATCTGTTGTCGCCACTCTGTTGACAAGGACTATGAGAAAAACATCAGTGTATTCAAATCGTTGTTGAGTTTGGAGTCAGACCTCAACTCAAATCTGCCCACGTTCCGACGAACTTTCCGGCATTACGCCATATTGAGAGTATGAAGAAAAAAAAATGAAAGCCGTTTACAACACCCTGTAACGCCGAACTAGAGGGCACCTCTTGAGGAGGAAGAGGGAAGGGTACTGAGGGAGGGTATACCCCTCCTCCTCACCTCCTCATCCTCCCTGCTACTCCTCCTCCCCTCCTCCCTCCTCTTCCCACTCCCCTCCTCCTCATCCCTCCTCCTTCCATCTTCCCTTCTCCTCTTCCCCCTTCTCCTCTCCCGCCTCCTCCTCCTTCCTCCTCCCCCTCCCCTCCTCCTTTCTCCTCCCCTCCCTCCTTCCCCTTGTCCTCCTCCCCTCCCCATCGTCCTCTTCCTGCTCCCCCTCCCCTCCTCCACCTCCCCGCGCGTTGCATTCTGGGACATTTCCCATAATGCACCGCGCGGCTACGCCGACGGCGACGGCGACGCCGCTCAAGCCGGAAACGGGCGCCTAAAGAGCTGCGCTCTAAAAGCTGGGAGACTCCCGATGTTTCGTGATTAACACTTCTGTTCTCTTATTTTTTTATTTTATTTTTCTGAGTCAGAAGAATAATGTCTTTAAAATCGTCGTAAAAAAAAACGTATTTTAGGAATGACAACAATATATACTACAGACATGCAACTTGCCACACCTCTTAACGTTCTTTATTTAATGTCTTCGCCAATTACGTCAATAAGAAAAAAAAAGAACCGAGGAGGAGTTCAAATTGGAGGAGGAGGACACAAACTTTGACAAGCTCTTTCGCGCTCCAATTTTTATTATTATTAATATTATTATTATTTGTGTCTGTTCTGTTACACGCTTTCGAAACATTTGAAACAATAAAAAAATAAAACGCCAATTTCGGGGTTGTCAGTGGGCCTTTAACATCTTTGTTTTCTGTCCTCTTTGCTATCCGAATCTACTCGATTTCGTTCGCTCGTTTTGTTCTTGGAGTAAGGCATGAAACACACATCCGGAAAACGAACCGAAAATCAGACGGACATCGAAACAGGAAAAAATTGCCAACATTCCCCTCTGTGGCTTGTTTTGTTCTGTGGCTTCCAAGTTTTCGGTTTGTGTTCTGAGACGCCCGTCCTCTATCTAGCCTTTGATGTGTCGCGATTCCGACACTGGAAGCCGGCTGCGACCTCGATCGTGCCCGTTCGGCTCTACCCGTTCCCTTACCTCGGGTGACCCGCGAAGGCGTGCGTCGAGTTGTGCTTCCTCAGCGTCCCGAACCCGGGCTGAGTTGCCTGCGGCGCCCCTCTCCCGAGGGCTGCGGCTTCCCTGGCGTCGCCGGGGCCGTACCCTTCGGGCCCCCAGCTCTCGTCGCTTTCGCGCGTGCTGCCCGACGCCGAAGGGACGTCTTCCCAGTCGTCCAGGGAAGTCTGGAAGAACCCGTCGACGTCAATCGTCCAGTTTCCACCGTTTCGCATTGCGTCCGACAGCAATCGGCGCTGTGCGGAGAGCAAGTCGTCTGCTTCCTGGGTAGGAGTGGCGGTGACGTCAGAACGACGCCGAGCTCTGATTGGCTGATTGAAAAAAATGCTGGGTAGACATCAAAGCGTTTAGCATTGAAATCTACCCACTATTCTTTTTCCAGTCGGCCAATAAAAGTTTGGCGTCGTTCTGACGTAAATGCAACTTCTGCGCAACAAGCAGACGACTTGCAACAAGCAGACGAGCATAGGATCCTCAAGAGCCAATCAAGGAGCACCAAAAGTGCATCGTCACGGGCGCTCGTTGTCTTTCTGGGTTTGCCGTTCCTGGCTAAACCAATCACGCGGAGAAACAAAAGCGCAGGATCACGGGGCCATGCCTGATTAGTTTAGCAGACGCACAAAGACGACGAGCGCCGAGGCACTATTTGCCGCTTCTCGAATGACTCCGTCGGATCCCATTAGCGCCGGTTGCGGTCGGAGTGAGACGGAGGATATAGTGAGCTTCTTGTCCGTCCTCGCACGTACACATAAACGTCAGCACGTGCACACACAGAGCCTACTCATGATGTGCGTGCACGTTCAAGGCATGCAGGTCTGTGGGTTGCAACACTAGACAAACACTTTTTTTCTCTTTTTTATATCTAGTCAAACTGTATCCCGTTCGCTCGCTTTTGTGAGCTATAATGCACGCTTCTTCGCCGTGAATAAAGCGAAAAACGATACATGCTAACATAACTTAGGATAAATATACGACGATTTGATATGCTAAAGTGTGCAAACAAATACGGTGCGCCAAAAATCTTGGCTATAGGCTACTCGTTTTGTTCGTGTAGAACTCTAAATCGCCAAGGCGACAAAGCTTTTTGTGTGTGTGTGTGTGTGTGTGTGTGTGTGTGTGTGTGTGTGTGTGTGTGTGTGTGCGCGCGCGCGTGTGCGCGTGCGTGCGCGTGTGTGTGTGCGTGTGTGCGTGTGTGTGTGTGTGTGTGTGTGTGTGTGTGTGTGTGTGTGTGTGTGTGTGTGTGTGTGTGTGTGTGTGTGCGCGCGCGGGTGTGCGTGTGCGTGCGCGTGTGTACGTGCGCGTGTGTGTGTGTGCGCGTGCGTGTGTGTTTGTTTGTTTGTTTGTTTGTTTGTTTGTTTGTTTGTTTGTCTGTTTGTTTGTTTGTTTGTTTGTTTGTTTGTTTGTTTGTTTGTTTGTTTGTTTTCCGAGCCATCTAAACTAACGGCGATAACTGGGGCAGTGTGCTTTGCACTTTTCCGAAACGTTTTGGCTGCCGAAATTGGTTACAAATATTCGAATGTTTCGAACTGCGCGTGTATGCTTCAGTCAGATAATATCGTCATCTTCGAGTATAGGCGTTATGTGATCATACGTTTCAGCTGACAGTTCTGTTTTATGGATTACTGCATCTTGATGTAAGATATCAGAGTGTTCAGGAGGAATTCGCGCGATTATTTATTGTAATACTGGATATGCGAAATGCACAGCGCCATTAGTGGAGCGCCGAAGAACATACTCTATCTCATCAGTTGGTTTCGATGCTGGCAAAGGCTAGGGCGCGAAAGCGCTCAGCAGGATTTTTCCAGGTGACTCGTCAGAACATTACGTACCTTTCTACGCGTGTTCGTAAGTGTGCGTGTTTGTCTACAATATACCCATCGAGTAATATTTTGAAACAAGATATGTGCTTACTTTTCTAATGGGACTTGAAATGAAGGGTGCAAGTGCCTCGCGTGTTTTTTTTTTTTATTTTTTTATTTAATAGATTGCAATACGAAATTGTCAACGACGTTAGAAACCAACACTGTCTTCCGTTCCTTCTTCTTTTTTTTTTCTTTTTTTACACTTTGAGCGAGCTAACTTTCTTTTCATTGGTACGTGTCTCACCATGCGTTCGTTTCTGGAGGCTACGACAGGCATCTGCAGGAACTCTCGCCTCTCCCTTGAGCGCGGCGAGTACGCCAGCCGCGGCGGTGGACGCTGAGGAACCGCAGGCGGATTGGGATCCACGTTCACTGCACGAGAAGAGAGAAAATTGTTGCTCTCCATGTCACCGTTATTTTGCCGCCACTTTAATCTCGCTCTCTCAACGTCCTGAAAAAGGCTATCCCCCCCCCCCCCCTTCCCCGGTCTATACATATGTCAAAAGAAATATTGCTCACAAAATGAAATTCCTCATTAGGCTGTATCAATTTTTTCCTCGTGCGTAAAACGCCATATTTTAGAGTCATGATTGAAAAGCTGCGGGAAAAATAGGCGTATCATTCAAAGTTACGAGAATAAATCTAGATTGCGGCAAATTACTTTCTGCGGAGTACCGGTGTATGGGCATGAAGCAGCAACGATAAGCAAGGGCATTGGCTACATGAGGTGAGTCTACATCAGGCCATCCCGCAGCCAATGTAGACGACTGAAGCTATAAAGATGCAGCCACATGTCTATTATTATTTTACCATGCTCCAAAGTTTGTGTTGAAAATGCTTTGCAATGTATGTTGTTAATACGTTTTATGCTAGCTGGGCATATTGAACCCAAAACCAAATCTGAACTCGAAAAAAAAAAAGTCGTTATACTTTGGAGGGGCAGAAGACAATGCGCGAATATATCAAAGTAATCAAAACTGCTCAGACATATTACTGTAAAGCCCGTGCGTCTATTTTCCCGCACAACACACGAGAGCCAATCATCGCAACTTACGGAGGCAGCTGAACGAATGACGATGCCGAAACATATGTTTAGACCAAAAAACGCAGTCTGAGTTGTGACATTAGGCAATGCAAGCGTGACGTTTTGCATTGCTTAATGTCACAACTCAGACTGCGTGTTTTGGTCTAAACATATGTTACGGCATCGTCATTCGCTGAGCTGCCTCCGTAAGTTGCGGTGATTGGCTCTTCGCGTGTTGTGCGGGAAGGTAGACGCACGGGTTTTTTTCAGAGTGCATATTTTTCTAAACACTTAAATGGGATCAAGCATAATTGTTAGAAAGCGCTTTAAACAGCCCCCAGAAAATATGCGAAAAGAAGGTTGAGCGACTTCAAGAGACATAAAAATGATAAATATGCGATCCCGTCAGCGCAAGATACGTTAGTTGACTTAAGAGAAAGATATTGTCGGAACAACTTGAATGTTTTCAATATTCCAGAAAACGCTATCAAAACGAATAAAATATAAATGAAAAGAATAATGGCCGTTTTTAAGGAGCACCTTGGAGTGAAAGCGAGCGCAGTTCAAAAAACTTACAAACATTAAAAAAACACATGAGAATAAGTCGTGACGTCTAGCTTTGCTCGAGTGGTAACTTTGGTTCAGCAACGCGCTTCTCACGAGCTCCAAGCCTTTCTAAAAGTGACCGATTTAGTGGTTTTCGATGACGCTCAGCAAGTTTTTAATTGGAACCATATGTTGATTTTCACTACTTAAAAAGTTAATGACAAGATTTAAGTTAATTATCCGACTTACCGCGAGGATTAGTCCCCTATATTATGTCTCCCTGGCCGTATAACTCACTTGCAGACCTTTCACAGATTTTTGTTTTTTAATAACTTTAGTCGAATTAATATCGAACACCTTGTATACATGCATTATGAACCTACTTTGCATTGGGCGGAACATTACATAAAATCCCGATCATACTGCTTTTTCAAAGGTGGGAATCACAGAACAGATTATGCCCGTAATGGAATGAACGGCCATTTTAAATAAAGTATATTACTTCCACTCTTTATTGGCCCTTTTTAGGGCTAACAGATAAATAAATAAATATTAAAATAATTGCTTCAACATAAACTTAGATCTATGAAGAGATATAAATCAAATCCAAGGACGCAAACAAGAGATATTTATTTATTCCTTTTATTTATGTATACATGTTACAGAATTTTCAGGTTGAATGCGAAAGAGCGCTCATCTCGAAATCGGTTTCTTAAAGACTTCTTACCCACATGCACTTGAATTGATCACCTAATCGTTTAATAATCCAAGTGGCGGTAAATATGTATAAGTACGATGAAGAAGATGTAATGCAGAGGGCAGGGGCTCTTCAGCGATCCGTACTGCAGATTTTGGCAATCTTCATGGGGTCCACCACCATCCACCCCTCAAGGCCCTCGGCAACCGTTCAGACACTGCTTTCGGCCAGGTGTCGGGACTTGTACGCCATGCACTACCCAACGTCCATCGCTTTGAAGCGAGGCCTCAATGCCCAGCGCTCGATTTGACTGCCACGAGCACGAAAACGAACACCGCGACGAGCCCAGCCTTAACATCTACGGACCGTACCCCCGCCCAACTGCAGACGAAGCAAGCTAAAGCGATGGCCACCAATGCTCCGAAGCCCTCAACACCAACGAGCAATCAGCTACAGAAAGGCCAAAACCAAAAACACCCGCAACATCGACCCCTACCCCTCGCCCACAAGCTCCACGTGAATTATTACCATTCCTTTTACCTGTAAACTGTAATTGCATCATCATTAAACGTGGCGCCGCAGGTCTTTCCTGGTATTGGCGACTTGCCTTCTGCGGCGCCGCTGAGTTAAAATAAATATCACTATCAATATCACAGTACAAAGTCAGTAATCCTAACATTGTGTGAAATTTCCGTCCCTACATCTCAAATAGCGCGTTCAGCAGAGCTAAGAAAAGCCAAGCACCACGAGATGCTTACGTGAGCTCGGGCGTAATATAGTTACGGTATACCCCGAACCTTTCAGAAGAACACCGCCAACTGTTACACCGCGACGACGCGTCCTTCCGTTTAAGGAAGGACGCGTCGTCGCGGTTGGTTCAGGGCGTCCCTGCCCCAGGCACGTGTTTGAAACCGCACTCGCTTGGAGCGGCGCGAGCAGCGCAAGAAATGTGTGGCACGGTCGGCGGTGTATTTCGGTTCGAGTTCTTGGCACGAGTTCAATGGAACCTGTCTAGTGACGGCCGTTTCGGATGCCGGACGCAACAGTGACTCAAAACAGCGGCCCTTCCCGTTCCTCGCGAGAGATGAGCCACAGATGAGGATCCCGAGGAGAAAAGCGGGCGCGCTCCCGTCGTCGCTTATCCGCCGAGCCGACACGGGCGAAGTCTCGGCGGGGTGAATGCTCACGGGAAAAAAAAAAAAAAAAGGGTGGGCTGCCGTTGTTGCGAAGGCGCACCCAGCTCGTTGTATCGGTTTGGTTGAGCGTGTAGCCGTAACTATTTTGACTACGGGGATCCACTTTCCTGCGCTCAGGGACAGGTTTCAAGAGTGCTCATGTTCTCGCTAAACCCCTGCTTAAGCGTAGGTTCCGAGCTTAGGCACAACTCAAGTTCCACTGGCGCCCCGTCGTCAGGACTGATTTTAGGCTCGCGTTAATGCCCGAAGCAGACTTTTTCTCTCTGAAAGGGCAGTGAAAAACAAAACAAAAAAGAAGAAGAAAATAAGTGTAATGGAACGAAATGACAGTCTAGAGAGTGTTGAACCGGATCAAGACATCTTAGATAACATGAGGTCGGTGCACCCTGCCGTCACTTCAACAACCCTGAATGCACCAGAGGTTAGCGTCAACATTCAATCGGCACCGGGTGTTCGATCAATACCGTCTGGTTAACGGCGCGCATTGACATTCACGGTGGCCGGGGAGGAGGACTGCGCGCGGCTTGAGTTATCCAGGTACTGCTGAGGAGAGGAGGAGTTCAGCAGCTGACAGAAAAAGCTGCCGTCACGCGACAGTATAACCCCTACGCTCCAATCTGAGAGATGGAAAGGGGTGAAGGGGGGGGGGACGTAGTCAGACTATTGAGCCGGCTGATTGTTTACCAAGCGTGTTTTGCAAGCTGCGAAATCACACAACTCATTTCTTTGGACTTTAGTTGTGTGTTTGCGTTTTAAGCGGTATTCACACGAGGGTAAGATCCCACGAGTATGCTTCCCAGGCGAGCTCATCGCCCGACAAAAATGTCAGGCTTCTGCAGTGCGGCGCTGTGACGATACAATATTGTGTGGCTGCTAGCTGTGTCGAAGAGACAAGGGACGCGCAGCCACGTCAGATACTTCGAAGAAAAAGACAGCGCGGTGGTGTTCTGGGTCGGGGCGTAACGCGGGTTACAACACATGCAAAGAGAATCACTCCTTGTTTCAGACGCCGAGCGATGCCTCTCTGTTCGCGGAATGGGATCGGCTCATTCCGAGAAAAAGTTATTCTGCGTCACGCGATTGCACTTTTTTCTGAAGGAAAATAAAAACTGAAGAAGAGGAAAAAATAGAAGTATAAGAAGAATGTCTGACCTCTGTGACAAGTCAGAGAAAACAAATTTCTCCAAATGGGATTGCTCTTCAATAAAGGCAGCAGTTGAAGTTTTTCAATTTATCTTGACGGTCTTCGAGTTTACTTTCATATAATTCATGCTCAATAGATGAAATCAATTCAGACATTTCCTGAACTGTAAGCTTTGGCTGAGAATGCACAAGTCAAGCAAAGCTCGGTTGTGTTAAATCATACTACAATAATATATATACTGTATATATATTCATACCAGAACAAATGCTAGGTATTGAAAGGTCTGCAAAATGTACAGCTGCGGAAAAGAGAATGACTGAAACAGCTTTGACAATAAAGTGGAGGGTAAAGCATCGCATATCATATCATACTCAAAATTCGCTTTCTTAAGGCTGGCATGTAAAGTGAGATAGACAGTTATTTTTCTATAACAGCAAAATTAAAACACAAATTAAAGAAGAGAGACTAAGTAAGTAACAGACTGCCCCCAAAAGGCATTTGCGCTTTGAATATGAACTTCTGCCGCTCGCGCAAGTCACGCTTTTTCACAGGGGTGTTAAGGGCCGCCCACACTAGCGAGAAAACGCGCGCGGCGCGCCGTTTTCTCGCTGTCTCGCAGATCGCGGGCAGGAAATCTTCCCGCGATCGGCGTGCCACGCGCGTTTTCTCGCTAGTGTGGGCGGCCCTATAGGATGGAACTTCTTCTTTCTCACAACCAAGCAGACAAAAACAAGCGAAGATTACGACCATTTTCACGCCGAGTAAAGCCTCCCTGCTGCGACCGCCAGGTCCCTGTCAGACGTTGGATAGCCACGCTCTACCCTACAGCGCCCTCACCGGTGTGCTTACACATCGCGACTCCCACCGCCGCCGTATACGGCACATTTCCCCCTTCTAGTACAGCCTACCTGTGTGAATACAGCTTCAATGGCGCTTCACAAATTACGTATGGCCAGGTACGTGGAAATGGAACTCGCTGTTTTGACAGCGTCATTTTCGGGGCGGGTTGATCCGAAATCTTTACACGAAAACTAATGTTCCATTCTTCTTTTGCGAAGCACAGTACAAGATCATTTATCGAACGCTCTTGAAGTTTCTTCAGGAGAGTGACCTCGCAAGGTGACTCTGATACGATCGTCTATCCACCGACAGCTTCAATTTTAAGTAACGTCTGAGTGTGACCAGTACTCTGCCAATGTGATCATCTAGATTTCCCATCGCGGGTGAAATTATATGCCACGCCTTTGAGCCGGCCAATGTGACACTTTGTGTCTTAATGCTTTCATTCTATTTTAATGTCCGCACATAGTTCTTTGCAGTTTGAACTGTCTTAACTTCCCCTTCATTTAGCCTGGCTATATGCAACGTACCCTATAGCTCGGACATCTGCAGCTAACTATTTCAAGTCTCTTGGCTTGCCGCCGCGATCAAAATCTCTTCCCATTACCCGTTAACTTCTTTCAGTTCCCGCTCCGCTCGCCCGTGCGAGTCTTTTCCCTGTTATGAGAGGATAACGTTTACGCACGGACGTTTCCCCTCTAATCATTACAACAACACCCACAACAAAGCAAATCACGCGAATCCGACGAGACGAGTGGGTGATTGTCAGCGTGCTCGTTAATATTCATTGACAGCCCCAACACGCTTGGATATCTGTCAGCAACATGAACGGTCGAACCAGCTTTTTGCACTTCGGTTCGCGGCTTTGGTGTGTCCCGTCACGTGACGGGTAGTTCAAACGATGGCCGCTAGGACAACGCCCCTCCGCCAAAGTCGGCGCTCCCTGCACTGCGCGTCAGTTTCGATGGCACGCCATCCGTCCCCGGAATCTCCTCGACGATGCACGCCATGAAAGTCACTAGCAGCATGGACCGTTTGAGTTCTTGGTTTTGGGAGTTTGTTTTCCGAATAATCTGCAGAGTGATTTCCGCTCATTTGTTTCGTTCTTGTTTTTCTCTTTTTTGAGGGCCCGGGGGGGGGGGGGGTTGAATGTGATGCACTGTTTTCATTTGATTTTGGCTAGCATAAATTTATAACCGGACTTTTTATTTTACAGTTTCAGTTTCTCAAATTCCGGTCTGATTTTAAAAGTTTTTTTGTTTTTTTTTCACTCTGTAGCCTATTCTCAAGATCTGCCAAAGAAAACAGGCCACTCGCTCAAGAGAAACTAAAACAAAAGAGAAACGTATATGTCGTTCAGTTTGCTGCAGTGTCTGTATGTGGCCCTTTCCATCACAGGTGTCGCGTAGCTCCTTCGGCAGTTTTTTCTTCAATTTCGATAGTTTTTAGCCCCAAATATTCGGGATTCGTACTCTCAAAGTTTTATAAGTGGCTGCGCGTTTTTACAGCAATATACGTCGAGAAGCAGTGAGTGGAGCACCAAACTCTATCTTCTCATTTTCGTCGTTTACCCTGAGACTGGGGGTCTCAGGGTAAACGACGAAATGGTTGACTTCCACCAGCTAGCCTGTACTATGACTCTTTTTTTCGTCTATCTTCCCATTTTCTACTTTGATTCGTTCACTTTAGTTTGATTTAGCGACATTTTCTTACGCAACTCGTGCGCCGAAGTTATTGTTCCCCAAAGAAACATACATCCTGTTGGTATGTGATTATAGTAGAGTTTATAATTTCAAAAATCCATTTATTAATTATTTTATGCAGTCATTACAATTGGGCTTCTCTACGTCCTCATTTCACGTGAGGCCAACATATTTGATGCTGGCGAAAACAAAATAATCAACGTGTATACCTATGAGAACTGGGCATATCTGCCAGCGCGTTATGAATGGGATAATTCCGTTTGAAAAAACAAAACACGCAGGACAAGGACAGACAACCACTCTCTTTGAAAGAGAGTGGTCATCTGTCCTTGTCCTGTGTGTTTTTATTTTTACAGTTGCTTTCAGTTGCATAGAAGAAGAAAAAAAACTGGAGGTCTCAGAGGTACTTTAGGTTTGAATGAATAAAAACACAAGGGACAATGACAGACTATCACCCTTTCGAAGAGAGTGGTCATCTGTCCTTCCCCCTCGTGTTTTTATTGCTCCAAACAACCTCTAAAACCTCCAGTTTCTTCTCTCTTTTTTTCTGTACTTGAAAGCGATTGACAACCCGTTTGAGCTTACCGTAGTTCGTGGGAAGATGGTCACGGCGGCACAGTGGAGACGGGGGCATTCCCTCGTCTTCCGGGGGCACGGGCGGAAGAGGCCGACTTGCCATGAAACGCTTGATGCTGCCGAATTTGTCCGTCCACGAAAACTCCTTCTTCGGCAACGCCGGATGCCTCTGCGACAAGAGATGCGCGATGCGGCGCCGTATCACGTTAAGACAACGGAAACATTGGATAACTGTCACATGCTTCTCGCTTTATTCAGATATCTGGCCAAACTTCTCAAGAAGGCTAGACAAAAAAAGAAAAGACATTAACAGCGTTTAGACATTGGAAACGTTTAGGAAGCGGGAGGTTCGTCAGTCTTTCAGATATGACATTGGTTCAAGCGCAAGATGAAAAATTTCGTCGGTGCAGTACGGCTGCTAGCCTCTTTAAAGGGAGGCTGAACCAAACATTTCAGTGTCTATAATAAGTGGCGCACGATCTTTCCACGAGCCAGCAGCCACCGGTGTGCGCGAGCACACGCGACGAAATTAACGTCATAATCCCCTGAATTAATGTTGAGAGTTGGCTAGTTGGTATTCGTTGATCATAATGTAAAACAGCGCAAACAAACACGGACGAAGGAGAAGAAACACGCAGACGGGACACGCAGCGCTTGTCCCGTCTGCGTGTTTCTTCTCCTTCGTCCGTGTTTATTTGCGCTGTTGCATTATGGTCATGACCGCCGCTTTAAAGGCCGGCGACCAGTTCGCGCTTTCCACTTTTCCTCGCTTCCTCTCTCCCCCCTTAGCCTGTCCACCGTTGCCTGTTTCCTCCTTTCCCGTGGTGAAGAGGATCCTCTTCCTTACAGAATCTCGAGTCTGGTCGTCGGCCTTTAAGACGACAGTAAAATTGTGGGCTCCGGGAGAACGCGAATAAAGACAGGCTTTTCTTCTCCACACTGGGGTCTGGTGTAAAAGGTAGGCGATTGATTGGCTTAACAAGCACTTGTGGAGATGAAAAGCCCGTCTTGATTCTCCTTTGGTCCGGAAGCCCATACATTTCACTGTCATCTTAAGCGCGGATGGGGGACTATGACGTCAATTTCGGTGCGTGTGCTCGCGCACACCGGCGGCTGCTGGCTCGTGGAAAGGACGTGCATCACTTATTATGGACACTAAATTGCACTAAATTGTTTGGTTCAGTATCCCTTAACGAGCACCACGCAGTAGCGATTACACGAACGCACGCGGGTACGAGGCTTATGCAGACTGAAACTGGCAGAGGCCTCATTTTGTTTTTCAGCGCTATCGCCTTTATGAATTAATATCGAGTAGTTGGTTTCCTTGCTCTAATGTCAGATTTGTGTCGAAAATCCCCATACTCTCTTAAAATGACTGCGGGTCCACGGCCTGCAAAACACTTCGAAGAGCCAATCTCTGCGATCTACTAAATTAGTTTAGCGAATGATGAGGCGGAACATCTGTTTAGACCTAAAAATGAAGTCTTCGCTGTGGCATTACGCAATGCAAGCACGACGCTTTGCATTGCGCATTGCCACAGCACAGACTTAATTTTGAGGTCTAAACGGATGTTCCGCCTCATCATTCGCTAAGCTAATTTAGTAGATCGCAGAGATTGGCTCTTCGAGTGTTTTGCGGGCAAGTAGACGCGCAGGCATTTTTTTGAGTGCACACCGGAGCTTCACTCGAAATGTCATGTTGTGCGTCCGCTCTAAAAATATATTACATTCGTCATCAAATAAAATTTGGTTACAAATCAAACTGCTTACTAGTGGCTTTTTTTGTCTTTTGTGAGGTGTGCGAGAGTGCTTTTTTATCTTCTATACCCGCATACTCTGAGCGCCTACTTACCCACAAAGCTCTTGTAAGAGCCAATGGCTGTAATCTACGGCGGGAGCTCGGCGAATGGCGAGGCCGACGTTTAGACACCAAGAAAGGAAGTCTGCGCTACTGAGCATGATACATCATCATGCTCAGTGTCGAAAGCGCAGACTGATGTTTTTAGGTATAAGCTTGTGTTTAGCCGCGTGCATTGGCCAAGCTCGATTCGTAGATTGCAGCGATTGGCTCTCCCAAGCGCTTTGCGGGGAAGTAGACGCTCCAGGTTTCTTCGAGTGACACCGCGGGTTCCCATAGTGGACGTAAGGGTCTGGACAGACCTCGAGTTCGGCCTGGTGGCTTCCTCCGCGGCTGAAGGCGCTGAACAGGGACTTTTTCTTCCGGGGAGGCGGCACCGGCATGTGGGACAGGTCGCCCTCGAAGCGCGCGGTGGTCGGCGCCGCTGCCGCCCTGGCCGCCGACGCCGGTGCCCGGTTGCCGGCGACGCTGTCCACTGCCCGCCGGAGGTGGCTCTTCCGGCGCGGGTGGCGGTGGTACATGTCGTCGCAGGACAGGCAGAACACCTGCCGGTTGCACTTGTCACAGCGCACCGCGGGCGTGCTGCAGCCGCACAGGTCACAGTGGGAGCCGTCTCGGCCGGTAGGCGCCGGGACGCCGCCATTGGGCGCTGCGGCCAGGTCGGAAGGGAAGACGGAGCTGGTTATCGATACATCGAAAGGTCACGCGGGACAGAGATGAGCGAATGGAAATCATGTATTTGGATTCGAGCTGTGTTTTGGTACAGTTCCTTCTTGCTTGAGCTACGGTACACTGTATACCTAAATAGAAAAGCCGTACACTCTAAGAAATGCCTGCGCGTCTACTTAGCCGCAAAACACTCAAGGAGCCATGCAATCTCTGCGGTCTATGAAATCAGCTCAGCGAATGATGAGGCTGTTTATACCTCAAAATTAAGTCTGCGCTGTGGCATTACGCAATGCAAGCATGACGCTTTGCATTGCGTAATTCCACAGCGCAGACTTCATTTTTAGGTCCGAACTGATGTTTCTCCTCATCATTCGCTGAGCTGATTTCGTAAATCGCAGAGATTGGCTATTTGAATGTTTTTCGGGTAAGTAGACGAGCAGGCCTTTCTTAGAGTGCAGTGCTGTAGTGTGAATCGACCATCAGTGGGCACATATTGAGCACCATTGTAGTGTCATCCGCTCAGCTAGGACACGAGTTCAGTTAGTTAGAACACGGAGTCCCAGTCAAACACTGACGCAGCACTTGTGTTCAATAAGTGACCCGCGCTGGTCGTCAGTCGGTGACGCAGAAAATTCAGCAGCACTATTGTTTTTTTTTGTATTTTTTGAGTTGATGCAGCTTGTCCCGGTGTGTGGAAGTAAGGGGCTCCCTGATCCCTTAACCAGTGCGGTACAGTGGAAATACGAAGGCGAACGATAAAACCACCTTTTTCATAAAAGACGAAATCATTATTTGCAGAAATGAACAGCGCAGTGTATCTAAAAATAAATGGCGCGAGCTTTTTACTTTGGCAAGCGAGGGAAACCTACGCCGAACACATTGGCCTGCCCCGAATCACGTATGGAAGACACCCTTATGTGGAACGGTGTGCACACATACTGTCCCACAGAAGGTCTTCTGGCAGTTTCCAGTCTGGATTCTGGTGAGTTTGGCATGTGATTTCCTCGCTTGCCAAAGTGACAAGCACGAGCTAGCTCGAATAACTTTAGACTAAATTATTATTGCATGCTGGGTGTTAGTTTTTGCAAAAGGTAAACTGGTAAAATTGCCTACTTTTACTGTACACAAATCCGCAGACCAGCGTGTGGCCTTCACAGCCCAGCACGAGTATGTTCGTGGCTTTGAAAAGCGAGCAAACCCCGCGCCATAATCACTGACTATCTCACAGTCCGCCATTAACGAGCTCTACAGGGTATTTCACGAAAGATGGACAAATTCGATATTGCGAAAACTACGCATTGCACCAAAAAGAAAAGAAAGAAGGCTTGTATCGTTTTGGATCCTAGGCCAGAGGCCGATTTAAGAAAAATTAATAACGTTCGGGATAATTAAATTGTTAATTATTTTCACGTAAATATTTTTGTTTAAATATCGAGTTTAAAGGCATGGTTTTAATTAGAATCTTGCTGAGCATCATCAAAAAACACTAAATTAACAAATTGCAGAACGATAGAAGGCACGCGTGGTATTTTACGGCTTTCTGAAAAACCGCGCAATTTCGACGGGTTTTTAAGTTTCGGTTTGCAATCGGAGCGCTTCTCGGTACCGACGGCACCGCACCCCGTGACTTCACTCCAATGTTACTAGTGTACGCCCAGCGAGAGCAACTCTCGTATTCGCATAAAACTACTATGCTATGAAAGCAAGCTTGCTGTAAGTATTTCCCACAAGTGTAACAATAAGCCAAAATTTTTATCAAGGGTTAGGAGGAAAACACTGAATTTCATCTTAAATTTCGAGCACACGCTTTTGATTGAATTTCTTCTTTTTTTTTCATAAAAATTACTCTGCGTTGTAGAAAAATTCGCCATCTTGAACTTCGTTCTCAAACATAATTTCTTCGTAGACATGAAAGCGACAGTTCAGAAACATGGCTTCTTTTTTTAGAATATTGTAGATGGCGTGTTTGGATAAAGTTTTCGTTTTTAATGTATGACCTCAACTTAAATATAAGCCGATAATGATATTTAGACAAGACAAAGGATGATGACTACGTTGAAATACTATGAACATATTTCTGGTACAAATGTGCCCTCTGGGTTATCACTATAATTGTTGGCGATATTTGGCAAGCTGTTTTGCTGGTCTGGCTGAAAAACTGCAACACGGGGTGGCGAGTAAACGCGAGCGGTTCGAATCACGTTGTTTCAGAAAAAGCTAGCCACACCCTGCTGTCTCCTCCGGCGCGTAACTTTCGGCGCTTTTCTTTTTGTCTTACTTTCGTTATGGCGAACTCTAGGCAGTCTAATGTTATTATAGAATAGCACGGAGCAGAATTTAGTTAGTTACGTGATTTTTAACAACTATGGCATGTTTCGACGACGGGTAATTAATCTCACAGTCGAATTTGCCTGCTAAGGCGGACACTTTAAAAGTTAATTGGAAGATTTAATGTAAGTATTTTTCTAATTATTACTCTATACTCTTTACCTGATGGCCGCTGCGGTCGATACCGTTATCCTGAAGGAATCATTGCCTCGTTTCAACTGGCCTTTTTTTTTACGTATTCTCAGTTGTTGGTGAAACACCCTGTATATAGATCTACGAAGAACAAAAAGAGGGAGAACACAGATTGCGACTTTGAGATGGCTTCGAAGCGTGTGTGTATGATTCGGTGAAGACATCCCAATGGATCCCCCCTCCTCCTTTCGCTCCGATGTTATGATATATTGGCATTGTTGACGTCGACCCTCGATCTATTATCTGGCACCACCCTGCGGTGGTGCCAGCAAGCCGCAGGGTGGTGCCAGAGATTACATAAAAGGCCCGTAGAGTGTATTTGCAAGTAATAATAATGTGTGACATAGTAAACATTTGTGGGCGTTCAGATCCCGTATTTACCTTCCCTTCATAAAAACAAAAAAACAAGCCGCCCCCGTCCTTTTTTTTCCCCCGTCAACACAAAAAATACCTGGTACCAACTGCTTCGAACCGTCTTCAGTGCCTGTTTAAATATAAATTGCCTTGCAAACGCGAAGAGTGTCGAACGCCATTTTTTTTCTTAGACACGTAGGCATGAAAGTATACTCGCAAATTACCAGAAGCACTTAGCTTTCTATCAAACTTCGAAATGCGCCATTGTCATTGTTCTTGCTACTGCACCTCTTTATTTTTACCTTAGTCTTTCATTTCTTTATCACCAAGGAGAACATACAAATATAGTGAGAAGAACGCATCGCAGTTCACGACGCAATACCAGACTACTGATACTTTCTCTGATCGTGGAGACACTAAGCCGAGGTCAGTCCACTCGAAGAAGTCTTCATGGGACTTCGAATCACGTAGAGTCGCTATCGAGCCTGTTGTTTGCGTGGCTTTATGTATGAGCCATGAAAATGTGACATGCCAATCCCGTTAACCAGAATTTACCGCCTCAAGCTGGACGCCGCGAAAGCGTATGCCCTTCGTACGTGGCGAATTTAATGGCGCAAGGAGAAACTCATGCTTTCCTGGCGCCATCTCGTTAAGAGGGGCATTAAACTTTTCTATTGAAACCGCATGCAGACAGTCTGGAATAGATTGAGGATTACTGGATGTCGGAACAGCTCTGCAAGGCCCGACGGAATTCGTAAACCACCGTCGCTGCTGCTGAGCACGTGCTGGTCGGTCGTCACCATTGTCATCAACATCTGCACCGATCACACATTCTATACTTGCTAAGCCAAATTCAAAATCTCCTAAACTTTCCCCTCGACGAGACGGCAAAAAAAAAGTCTAAAATCAAATACAAAGGCAATGATTAGTGCTGGTCAATTCATTTCCGATTAAGCGACCGAGTAATCAATTAATGTTTTAATCGCGATCATAATCTTTAACCGGTTAATCAGGTAAAAATTTGCGAACCAAAAGAAAGTACAAATTAAGTATTTAGGTGAAACCGTAAAGAAATATGAGGTACGCTATTGCTCCCAGTTTCTGGTTGGATATAATTTTTCTTGGAATATGTAGCGACTAAAACAGTAAAACGTCTTAACTCATAATTAAAAAAAGTAATGTCAAAAGTAACGCGTTTACTTTCTGTCTGTAACGGTAACGCGTCTCCTATATTTTGAGGTAACGTAAGGACGGTAGCTGTTCCTTTTATTTCGTTACTTTTGTTTCGGCCAACGCCTACCACACTGCCCTCAACTCTCACGCCGTCTTTCGAGTGACGTCTCTGGGGGACCACTTGATTTCCCTTTGGGTTCTCTCTCCAGAGACCCCAGCCGCTTTCTTCGCAATTGTCGACTTTTCAACGATTAGAATCGCCGAAGGTCGCGGCGAGCGATCGACACGAAAGACGGTTCGCACACGGTGCTGACGGCGAGCTTGGCAGCGGAGGGGTACAGGTTTTGCTCACTTCCGCGTATCCCCCAGAAACGTGTCACCCGTAGTTCACGTAAAACGCCACACGCGGCTGCGGAGAGGCAAATCAATAGTTTTTTTTTTTTCCCCTTTGCAATTACGCAGTGAAAAAAAATCCGGGCTTTTTTTTTTTTTCTCAACTTTTTCGGGGGAAGGGAGGGGGGGGGGTGCTAGGTGGCGTGTTTCTCTGCCACTTATGCCCAGATAAGCAGCATAAAAAATACAAACTGCATATTCTTTCAACATTAAAGTCGCCGGCGTACAGACTTGGCTTTCTGCAGGGAAGACAATTCTTCTTAGCGTCCTCCTCTCCTAAGCTGCAAGGGAGTGCCGTGTGGGGCAGGGCAGGTAAAAGTGGAGGGGATATAGGAAAGGAGGAGGTGGGGAGAAGTGGAAAGCGCGAAGCGTACGTCTTTTCACGCTTCTTTGCTTCGTGCTTCGTGATTGACTCTTTGGTGTTCTTTTATCGGGCTTGCCACGGCCTGCGTTTCTCTAAAGGGGAGGTGCAGCGATATTCAGTTGGAATGTTTTTCACTTTACACGAGCTTACTGGCATTTGTGGCACTCAAGTGTATACTTGCACGGAACACCATCTGACCAAAGAAAACTCTTTGGTTGTGGTGTAATTTCAAAAAATAAAAGCGAGAGTTTCTTCTGTTTTGTTTTTAATCTCTCTTGCAAACTTTGATGACGTTGTTTGGAGGTCGCAGTGATCCTCGGTGACAATATATGCACGAACTCAGCTCTTTTACGTCACTGGCGCGGTGGTGGCGCGTCGGGCGCGGATTCCGGTCTGGGGCTGCAGGCGGCAGTCACCATGCGGGACGTGCATTCCTGTGTCGTTTTGGAAGAAATCCGAGCAAAAACCTGCCTTCTCTTCAAAACGCCGCGACTGGGGTTGTGACCAAAAGAGTCGGGAAAGGTTTGAAGGTCACTTTTTATTGCATTCTGCCTGATCGGTTCGTCCGAGAACGTGGGTAGGGGCCGTGAAAAATGAAAACCAGACACGCGTCCAACCACGGTTGCTTGTGCGGGAAACGCCTTGGGGTTAAATTCACGGATACTGTGGTCGTCAGAATTATTTGTTTGTTCCAACATGAGCGCGAAAAAACCGCTAAGTTTTTATTGTTTTGTACCACCTGCGGACTACGTTCAGTGCGTCGTCAAGTTCAAACGGTCACATGATCGTTCGAGCTAGTCGCCTGCTCTCTCAAACGTTTCTGTTAGTTGTCGTCTGCTCGTTCAAACGGCACGGCCCGTAGACCAAACGTTGATCCGGTATTTGCAATAAGAAATAAGTGCGGCCTCAATATATATATATGTTTCCTTTTTCTTTTTTTAAGTTTTGAAGGTTGGTTGGGTAAGCTATGCTCGGTGTAAACAGCAGATACAGAGGAGATGTTGTATAAGTGTTACCGAGTGGCCATCACCGACTTGTTATGTCTGATTCACTTGGTCTGATTCTAATTGCGATTTTCAGTATAGACGTCGGCATCTCAGCGACGGTTCACGCTTTGCAGCCCGAGCGACGTCGAGACTGAAAATAGCGAGCAGAACCTCATCATGCGAATCAGGCTTTAGCGTCCATTTTGTGGCGCCCACGCGGAATGAATTGCCGCATGTCGCATTATTCACGCGAAGTTGTCGCAGTGTTAACGAGCCTCCGTAATTTCGCTGGAGGCCGCTAAGTAGTTAGACATTGCCAGGAAGACGTAGAATCAACAATTCCAACCGCGAAAAAGCAGCACGGGGACTCACACCGACGGCGACAACGTCGCATTCCAATGGTTGTTTATGGGCGACGGCGAGCATCTTGCCAGCTCTCCATCGCGCATGCAGCGCCAGTGGCGTCCGCTAGGGCGCTGCGGTTTGTTTGAAACATGAGTTGGTCTCTCGTACTGGCGACGATAGCTTTGAATACGGCTCACAGATGGACCCGAGCATGGCGTGAACACTCAATTTTGGCTCGCGATAATCAATAGCTTGACCAGCATTCGGGTAGTGGCCCGTGCCAGTCGCTGCTGACCATAATAGCCGAGACCCTAACAATGTTTGGAACTCAGCGCGTGTCTCTGTGTTTCGCCAGCCCCAGCGCGTGGCTATGATAAACATTGCCGGCGTCTAATCGGCTCTAGATCAAGTGGCCACTTGTTCTGGCTGCGAGTTGAAGGAAAGAGCGCTGCCCGTTTTAGAGCGCAGCGGCTGAACTCCATGGAACGAATTATGTGACGAATAACTGGCGACCGCCGCCCGACGGCACGCTCGCTTTGCGCGCGACGTAGCAGCGACTGTGTTGATTCCACGCGCAGAGCAGAAGCCGCCGGGCAAAAATTCGTCGGTTGGTCGCGGCATATTCGTCCCATGGAGCTCAGCTTAGGCGTCTGTTTCCGCGTATAACGGCGTCGGCGTTGGCGTCCGCGTAACCGGGCGCGTTGCATTATGGGATGTCGGAGACCTATACACCAACTCAATTTACCTCGCCAAATTTAGCGGAGAAACTGATTTGGTGTGTACGTCTAGTGACGTCCACCTCATGCAACTACTCCGCACGTCAGTTCCCCCTCTAAATTTAGCGGTAAAACTGACAGTAACGCATGACACTCCAGCACCAATTCATTTTCCCCGCTAAAAAGTTGGGGTCACTGACGTCCCCACTAAATCTAGCGGGAGAAGCTGAATTTGTTCGTAGGTGACGTGACACGAAGTCATGTGAATCGTCTTTCACCGCTAGTCATTTGGCGGGGAGAGCTGGAGTGGTGTTGAGGTCAGGTGGCGTCAATTTTCCAGCTATATTTAACGGGGAAAGTGTGGGAGGAGGGGAGGGTACCGAAGGAGGAGGAGGAGGGTGCGACGGAGGAGGAGAGGAGGAGGAATACGGAGGAGGCGCACACCCTCCCCCTTCTCCTCCTCAGAAGCTGCGCTCTAATTTAGCGTTACAAGTACCTGTAAACGTCTTCACTTTTTTTGCTTTTTTTCGCGACTATCATTGCACAAGGCGAAAAAAAGCTAGCGCGTGATTCATGGGTTATAAATGTCAGAGATTCGTTCTAAGTGGAATTTACGCAGAGTACGAAAATCGTTACACCGCCCTTTAAGCTGTCAGTTAATATAGCTTGGAAAGCTCTTGCGTACAAGCTACGAAAAGGCCCTGTTCCGCTCCTCTCCGTGTGCGTGCGTCTACGTGTTAGTTTGAAGTCGCTTTACTTCGCCGCTCCGTTGTGTCTGTCATATGGCTGGCAAATTGCATGTCTCTCCAGGACTTCGAGAAGAAACTGTGTGTTTGCCTACGTCGTGTCGGGGTGCGGTATTAGCGCGATCGCAGTGGCAACCGGCCAACCAGCCTGGCAAGGCCCGATTCTTCGTACTTGTGACACGGACACGTAGATTGATACCGGAGGCGATAATTTGCACTTATAGTTTATATATGATTATCTACGGAAGGGTGAGGCTGTTTGCTTCGCATAACATATCGCTCGCAAACGTTGTATTTCTTTTTTATTTATAATGTTAAGAGGTAGGTATAGCTAAGCTCGTGTGCTTGTAAGTGTTAGCGTAATTTGCTGTTTACATGAATCACAGCATTCACACTACTATTTTCCTACATATACATGGTGTCACAAAAAAAAACATTACAATGTTGTTTTTTTTTTTGCGAAAATAAAATACGCATCGCCGAACGCTCATTTTCCGCCCAAAGGCAGCGCTAGAGGTCACAACCAGATGCCAAAGTTTCAGCCCGAACGGACACCTTTTTCAAAAGTTATAAGTGATTTTCTGAATATTTCAATGGGAAAATGGAGCCCATTTTTGCCCGTTTTTGGTTTCTGGTGCCATAGAGCCCCATGTATTCGAAAACTCCGTCGGGCGCCATTTTCTTAAGGAAATTTTTAGAAAATCACTTATAACTTTTGAATAAGGTATCGGATCGGGCTGAAACTTTGGCATCTGGCTGTGACCTCTAGCGCTACCTTTGGGCGGTGAATGAGCGTTCAACAATGCCTACCGATCATCTGGTGGGCTAGTTGGTTGATCATTATGTTGAATTCACAGCGCAAAATGACAAGGAAGGATAGACAATGGAGACAGGATAGAGCGATGTATCCTGTCTCCTTGTCTATCGCTTCCTTGTCATTTTGCGCTGTAATTCAACATAAACATCAACAATGCCTAGTTTACTTTTGAAAAAAAAAAAGCTTTTTTTGTGACATTTTGTACTTATGTTGTTTGACGAGCGGTCGTGTTAGCGACGACGCTGAACACTGGCGTGTGAAAATGACTCCATTATTAGTATTCTTATTCGTTGGTAGAAAAATTCGAAGGAATTTCGCGCAAAATATTTCTATTCTGACGACTTTATTTCCAAATATGAGAATATACTGCAGAACCTCATTACGCCGCGGTAAAAAAGAGATATTAATTGCTGTTTACACACCCCTCGACGTAAATTTGCTGACGTCGCAGCACTGCACAAGAAAAGGTAAACCTTGGGACATTAATTTTGCAAGGCGGATTGTGCACACGAAGCCGTAAGCAAGCGAACGCGGCTGCAAATTATCAAAACGCAAAAAAAAAGAATCTGTGAGCTTTACATTTTAAGAAACGCCTGCGCGTCTACTTACCCGGAAAACACTCAAAGAGCCAGCTTTGCGATCTACGAAATCAGCTCAGCGAATGATGAGGCGGAACATCCGTTTAGACCTCAAAATTAAGTCTGCGCTGTGGCATTACGCAATGCAAGCATGACGCTTTGCATTGCGTGATGCCACAGCGCAGGCTTCATTTTTAGGTCTGAACGGATGTTCTGCCTCGTCATTCGCTGAGCTGATTTCGTAGATCGCAGAGATTGGTTCTTTGAGTGTTCCCGCGAAGTAGACGCGCAGGAATTTCTTAGAGTGTAGTCACAGGCTCGCTGATAGCTATTAAATGTAAGTTACAGAAAACTCATGATACATTCAAAATGCGCCTCTTAATTACTAGCGATAAACTATCAAAATAAACAGAAGCATTTGGACTCGTCTAACCACGAACGTTTACTGCGCTCTAAAAAATCCCGTGCGTCTACTTTTCCGCACAACACTCGGAGAGCCACTCACCGCAACATACGGAGGCAGCTCAACGAATGACGATGTCGAAACATATGTTTAGACCAAAAACGCTGTCTGAGTTGTGACATTAAGCAATGCAAAACGTCACGCTTGCATTGCTTCATGTCACAACTCAGACTGCGTTTTTTGGTCTAAACATATGTTTCGGCGTCGTCATTCGCTGAGCTGCCTCCGTAAGTTGCGAGTGATTAGCTTCCGCAAGTAGTACGTGCAAAGCATGGACTCTTTTCTTTTTTTTTAGGGTGTAGTTATCTTTTGCAAACAAGATGAGCCCAATCGCACCACCGAAACAAGTTCTGAGCTGACCAAAATTAAATCCATCTCACGTGATTAACGAATACGGCTCTTGTCGTTAGGCAACACCGCGAAACTCGATCTGGGGCGACGTGAGCATAAATCAGCCCCGAGAGCAATATCTTTTTTTTTATTGTTGCTAGTCATTTTGGAGGGCGTCTGTAGAATTAGATCACTGTGCGTGCTTATATATATATATATATATATATATATATATATATATATATATATATATATATATATATATATATATATATATATATATATATATATATATATATATATATATATATATATATATATATATATATATATATATATATATATATATATATTATTTTAATATCGGACTAAATCAGTTTATATCATCGGTGTAATACACGCGGGAAAGTGAGCTTGACGTGATTAGCGCAATATCATTAGAAGCAAGGTTTGTTGGTTTTCGTTAAAAAGAAAACCCGAAAAATCCGACACACACCAGCCGGGGCTATTTCTCCAGGCCCCGGACGTTTCGACACGAAGACAATTTGATACCTGGCGTTTCGGTTACGCAGACGTTTCCGGTAACGCAGGCGATTCGGTACGCGGACGTTCTTGTACCTGGCGTTTGGGTACGTGCGTGTTTGGTCCAAAGTAAATTATCTTTTTGGACTGAAACTCTCCCTCCAAGCTCAATGTCCGCATCCGCGGACATTGAAGCTTTTGCCTATAAAATCCAGTCATACCTCGCAGTTTTCTCTCCCGTATTTAGTGCTCTTTGCTCCATAAAAACATGCAGATTCTGACATGCATATTGAGCACATACTTTCCGGTGTCAGAAGTTAAACCGTCGTTAACATGGTAACGCTACAAGCGGGGGAAAACAGG
Organism: Ixodes ricinus; assembly: GCA_037355805.1. Classification (NCBI taxonomy): domain Eukaryota; kingdom Metazoa; phylum Arthropoda; class Arachnida; order Ixodida; family Ixodidae; genus Ixodes; species Ixodes ricinus. The sequence goes on along the minus strand of JAZHYW010014358.1, from coordinate 13,349 downwards.
ACGGACAACCACAAAGCTCCACATAAGTGCATTATGTCCCGTTTTTTTCCCCCGCTCCTGGGTTACCATGTCAGAATTGGACCAGCTCGCCTGCACACTTGCTTTATAGTTTCAGAACCGTCGTTGCTTGGTACTTTTTCTGAGTTCATTTTGTTGCGATGTGTTCCTGCCTCAGCTGCAGGAGATTAAACTTTGTCAATTGGTTTGTTGTGCTGTTTTATTACCCTAGGTGTAAGAGGCCTGTGGCGATAGTAGTTTAACTGTGTACAGGTTAGGAGGAGATTGTTTATAAACGAATTTAGTGATCTGCGTTGAAGACGTGCTGTAGGCCTCAAAGCACAATTTTTTTTTCTCGGCTACGGTTCGGAGGATCAGGCGTTGACCTTTTCCTAGCTAGCGCACGAGGACGACTCGAGATTTTATTTGACTGGTTTGAGGATGATGAGCAGCGAGAAAGCTGCGAAAAGCTGTGTGCCTCCTATTTTTTTATTTTAATAAATACCCGAGACTTTATATCTGAATATTGTCACTTTCCACGTAGACTCTTAAGCCATCCTTCAACGTGGCTGCTCCAACACAAATTGTTCATCAATACACTCTATGGCTAAACATTCAAAACATCATAGAACGTTATTTTGATTTAAGAAATCTGCGGCTCTTCTGAGGCAAAATATCAATTGTTATTATTATTATCCTATCAGCAAACATATTCGAACGCAAGTCGAATATGGTGCGACGTATTTCTATCATTAGAAACGCTATTGTGGCCTTAACGTAAATTACTCAACAAACTTCTTGTTGAATCAAGGCGCACGCAATTAAAGAACTCATCGTTATGAGAAAAATAATGAAGTAAGTCAGTTTAATGATAACACTGAAAAACCAAGTTTCTTGTTTCAAGTGTTCTAACTGGTGTAGACCCCCCCCTTTTTTTTAGAAAAAAAAAAGAAGAAAGACGACAATAATAATGTAATCGCCAATTAAAGCCGGGGTCACACTGCCTATAAATCATACAAAAGACAGTCTGGCAGCCATCAGTCACCGGGATATCCTTGGTTCGAATGTCGCCTGTTAAGATGAGTTGCGTCATCTTAACTCGTGACGACGGGTTCGATCTGTTTGCAGACTGTCTTTGTATGATGTATATGATATGCATTACAATGAAAGTAAGAACCCACATGTAGGTCAGAACCTGCCTGTCTTTATGTGGCAATGCGCACAAAAGGCTGAGAGAAAACTGGAACTATTATTGGATCTCAATCAGTCAAGGTCAGCGTGGAAAGCAGAATCTGGGCTCTGAACGTGTCGGAGAAAGTTTAGCACAAAGAGAGATTTTGTTTAATTTAAGAAAATACAAGGAAGGAAAATAGAGCCACAGAAACGGTCTCGTCCTAAAGAAAGCCCGCACCAAAACAACCCAGAAACCAATTTTTTTTTTTTAATTTGTATTTATTAGGGAAAATTTTGGAATTATTCAAAATGGCGTAGACAAAAATGAAAAAAACCTCATATTGCGGTTGTGAAATTAATAGATGAACTTACAGGTTAGCCTAACGATACAATAGTCGCCGACTGATTTCTGCAACGAATTAATCTATCAAAAGCGAGCCCCTCTATGAGGTCGCCAGGGTTGTCTCCGTCGCTGTCAAACCTCGACATCATGAAGTTAAAGGGAAACTAAAGCGGTTCAGTTATTTGAGAAAAAAAAAAACGCTTCAAGTCGTCTTCATTTTGCCTCCAGTATCATCAGAGATTATTTTTCAATTTGGTGCACAATAATTGCGGAAATTTTTTTTTTTTTACAGTACCGTTGAAGCCCTTTTCTTCCAGGAGCGTGACGTCACTATACAAGGTTGTCGGAACTTCCGCTCTCGCGTATCTTCAGCGCCTATCAAAGCTATGTACGCGCACTCGCTATTTTCAAAAAAGGTCAGAAAAATATAGGCGTTCGCTAAAGACTTTTAAGACTGCTTACGTGTAGGAATGCGAAAGCATTCCTACACGCAGCGCATTGCTCACAAGCAGCGCGCAACGTCTTCCCTTTTCACACGGCGCTCCGGCGGTGACATCACGCTTCCCCACTGCGCGGGCGCGGTGAACCCTCCGGCTCCACGGCCCTCCGTGACGATGCATCTGCGTTGCTGTGACTTTGTCTTTGTGTTTTATTTTTCTGAGGCGCGTCCGCTTTGACCTCGAGCAGCTCCGCCGACTTCCGTGACGAAGCATCTGCGTTGCTGTGCTTTTGGCCAATGGGAATTTAACTGCCGTTTCGCTGCTACAGACGGTTACAAAAACAAAAAAAAGCCAGCTTCGCTTCATGGGACAGTTAATGCTTTCACATTAAAAGACGTCAAAACTGGTGTCAGTGCGAGGGAATATACCTGGCAAACGCCGTTGCACGCTCTCCCCACGACCGACGCGCTTGGCGGCCGAAAGATCTGCGTATGACGTAACGACTGGTCGGAGGTTTTCGTGTTTTCTCGCGTTTAGTCACATCTTCGGGAAAAAGGGAACGTGGTATTCAGATTCATGGGATAAACATATCTCAAATTCACCTCTAACTTTTTTTTTTTGCTTTTTCAATAATTTTTGTAGGTTTTTTTTCGAGGGCAACTCCGGTCAATAATGTTTTGAATTTGGGATTACGACTGTGTTCAGCTAAAGCAGTGTCCCTGAATTTTGAGGTATACTATTTATTTATTTCGATAGTGTGTATTTTCATAAATATCATGGCTCGAAATTTAACTTCAGGCGTCTACGGCAAAATCGAAACTATCTTCTAAAGGGATGGCAACACTGATCATCAGCCGGGCGGCCGCGACGTGACGTCACAAGGGTCCTGCGCCAGTGTTGCTTGGCTAAAAGCTAACCCGCTTGCTGCCCGTCAAAGAGCAGGTGGTCGCATCTTTAAAATCGGCTTTAGTGGATTATGCAGCTTCACTTTGACGTAATATTTCGGCTGTGATCATATTTCGTGCCACTAAAGCGATACCAGTCATTTATTTTGGTTTCGTTTTCGACCGGAGTTGCCCTTTAATCACTGGCGTGACTTCTGCTCTACGGGGTCACCACATTTGCAAAGCACACAACCGCAAACATAATTTATTTACGAACGCCTTTTACTAGATTCGTGAGGAACGACCAGTAAAATAGAATTCCTTTTGACATGATGTCATTTTTGCCTGCAAAACTTTGTTCCGCATACTTTGGTAAAAAATTAAAAAAAAGTATGCACCTTCTTGGGGTATTTTTTTTTCACCCATAACATTTCAATTAATGTGAAAAAAAAAAGTAAAACCCGTTCTTCGTGCCTCGCTCGAAATCTCTCACGAGTCCCAGAATTGTGCTCCCCAAACGTCTAATGTTATTTTAAAAGATTCGCAATACTTTAACAGTCATATTAGCCTGCACATTAATATATTCATTAATTGGCTAAGGGTCACCAGTTAATCGACAAAACTTTCTTAATCGGTGCATAGCTCTATACTTCACAACAGTGTCAGCAGAGCACCGGGTCAGCGGTCCTGATGAGAGGCGATTCCAGTGTTCTTTCTGAACCTGGTGGATTAACAAAGCGGAATGTATCTCTAACGTCTACTCAAGGTCATTGCTGTACATCTGGATCACGCCAGAAGTCAACCTAAACATGCGATTTCAATGTTTCTATTTTTAAGGGGGTGCGCAAACAAAATGTTTCTCACTTATTTCTTTGTTTAGATGTGGTCCATGTCCTGCCGGCAGCCCGGACACAGTAATCTAGACTTGTGTTTCTGGGCTGCCGGCAGAAAATTCGAGAAAACTAATTTTAAAACGAATTAACAGATTTCATAAATGCGCCTGGTGGCGGCCTGTGAAGCTCCTCTGGAATGCCGATACATCATGCAGGTTTTAAAGAAGCAGCCCCAGTTCGCGGCGAGTATCGCTCTTTAGTGGAGTTACTTAGTCCTGAATGCGACTTGGCGGAGAACGCTAACAAGTTGACTTACGTTGTTTATGTTAAAGCTTCCACAGTGCTTCCGCAACGTGCATTCCACACCATCAAGATCGTCGTTTTTCGCCAGACAATAGGTAGGAGCTTGAGCTGAGCGATGCGGGGAACTCTGCCAAACCAACCATACCCCCCCCCCCCCGAGAGTCCATGTGAATAACGTGCTCAAATATGACCTTAGTGAATACCTTCCGTTCATAGCTTGCAGGTGTCGCCATTGCTGCGTGCTGGCGGTTATTTCTACTTGTTGGTTCCCTCGAGCTACTCCTTCTGCGCTGTGAAACTAATACCCCTGTCAGACGGGCACCTCGAATGTCATTTACCCCAAATGACATTCAGTGTAAATGTCATTTAGGCAGTGTCACACGGCAACTCGAATGACATTTGACTTAAATGACATTCGAGCTCAACTGAGTTCTCCCAAACTCATTTACGGCTCGAAAATGGGTAGTCTCGTCAACAGCGGTCAGCACAAGTTCCGCGAATTGAAATAAAACATTTTAAATGATATAGATACAATTGAAAACAATGCTTGTAGCAATTGTTTTTAGAAAAAAATGCTTATAACGTGTATATCTCGCACACCTTTTGCGATATATTTGTTTAATATACTCGCGGTCTCAGTTGCGCGTCAGTAAGGCGATCCGACGTTCCGGCAGTTCCGGATCCATCGCACTACGATCATTGTCGTCAGCAGGCTCCATCGCTACAGGGTCACGGTCTTCGCTTGAATCAATCGCAGACGTAAACGTCAACGGGGTATACGAATCCGGCGAAGAACAAAGAGAGCGAGGAACAACAGCGAGCAGGATGCACGGAGTTCCAAAAGCAGACGAGCCAAGCGGCGGAACGGCTACGGCTACGGATTACTTGGGATTGCTGACGTCGTGTCATAGTTGCCACAAAACACCTTGTCTCCGTCAAAACGTGTACTTAGTTTTCATCACCGTGTTTGAATTCTATGTTCTGAGAATTCATTACATTTTATTTGCTTAGTAAACAATAAAATAAACACTAGTTTGCTGGGTTAACAACAGACTGCTATCGTGATAGACATCACCTAAATGACATTTGAGTTGCCCGTCTGACACGACACAACTTAAATGTCATTTGAAAATCCTAAAGGCCTTTAGCGTAAATGACATTCAAGGTGCCCGTCTGACAGGGGTATCACTGTGAACCAGCTCGTCACACATAAAATACCAGCAGGGCCGCGAGCGACGTTACGGGCAAACTAATGTATGGCCATAGGGCGTACAGTCCTCGGATATTACGCGTTGACGCCGCCAAGCGGCAACGCTCGCAACTACAGTACCCTTGGCCGTAGAGGAACTATTGACGTCACCAGCGCGATACGCATTGCGCTTCCCGCTGCCTACTTTTAGCGAGAGCGAGAAGTAGAGAGCTCGTGCTCACATCATTTCTTTTCCGTACCCCTTTAAGCAAAAAACCATTTGGGCCTCTTACTTTAAAAAAAAACGTTTTTTTGGTGACAGTTGAAGCCATATTCTACATATTTGTCGTATATATCGCTCTCAATTAAAGTCTCTTTCTGCTCCTTTAGATGTGTTTAGAACTTTAGATGTAGTATTATTCCATGTTTAACTGCAACCACTTCCTAGTATTTCATAATTCAACGGAATTAAGCTCCGATGAATGCCGAACTTGCGATAAAAACGAAATTCTGAAAGAGGGCCTCCGAATTTTACAAAAACAAAAAAATAGATACATAGCCTTGAAAGCCCGGAACTCGTATTAGCGTAAAAACGGCACCCAGCGGCCGATGCATAAAGTATGTGGAGGATTATGCCTCCGAAAAGGACGTCCGCGGTACTGCGTACCACAGGTCCCAACGGAACTATTTTAGTATCAACGGCTAGGCGTCGCGTACCATACGCATCCTTTTCCAGGAAAACGTCCATTATAAGATTAAAAGATTTTCCCCGCGCGCTTTTAATCTATCCTCAAGAACTGAGGTGTGTGTGCTTGCATGTTCAGAAAGAGGGGAAGGGAGGGTTATTGTGAGGCACATATCATACTATGACCTGCGTTGCACATAAGAACAAACCGTATAACACGCACTCTTGTTGTCAACATTCGATCAAACGACGCACACTGCGCGGCACTGTCAACACGAACGCGACATGGGCGCTCTTTCGCGTTTTACTTGAAAAGGGTACGAGCGGGCGTCCAATTTTACCGCTCAAGTTATTGTGCCAAATGAGCACTTTCCGCCAGTCTAGTAGTTTCGATAAATAAAAACCCGCCAATTCTAAAAAAAAAGAAAAAAAAATGTAGAAAAGAAAAAACCGTCGAACTCTTGTTCGCTCAAACAGGGTCGCGCAGTGTACCTTCTATACTTTAGTTTTTGTCGCATTACTGTTGCTTCGGTTTCACACGCGAGTCTCTGGGCCCAGTGTAAGTGCGAGTGCTAACAATTTCCCCGTGTCTTCTCTTTTTTTTTTCCCCTTCATCTTTTTTTTATTATTATTATTACGGACGATTTGCTTCTTTGCGGCACGGCGGCTCTCCTGAGCTAAAATAAAATATCAATATCGGCCCCGTCGCCTTCTCCAACTCAGGGTAGCCAACCAGAGGCAGGCCGTCTTCGTTGTGCTCTCATTTTTTCCTCTTCTGTTCTTCTTCTGCGCCGGTCCTCCAGCACACCTTTGACAGGTTAAGTAAATAAGGGAAAGGACTGACACAAAGACCGGCTAAACGGAGGAACAAAGTGGACGAAAGCAGCGCCGAAAGGCCAGCTCGAGAAATGTATTCCCGCGCTGCTAACCTTGGGATGGTGGGCCACAAGATAGCAAAACAAACATATGAGCTGAGGAAAGTTGTTTTAAAATTTTTGTCGCTCTCATGACAATGTTCTCTCGGCACGAAGAATGGAAATATTTCAAAAACGGTCGGATGAAATTAACTTTGTTCTGTATCGTTTTCGTTCTTCGCTATCCCGTGTTCTTGTATCGTTATTTTCCGAGGCTCCAGTAGCGAATTGTTTATTTTCAGAGAAAATCGATCGCGTAGACCTTGTGCGCTCCTCCAGTTTGTCAACCCGTTTCGCATGCGCGGGGAAGTAGCGTTGCCACGTGTCCTAGGCGTCACCTTTCTCGAAACGAGCTATACCCATATTTCACCTTTCGTAACAATATTATAAATAAATCGTCCACTTTTGTTACAACACTGGGGCGACAAATTTGAATGAATCCGAAAGTTGTCAACACCGTTTTGTTTTCGGACGCATAAGTTATACGCTATGATTTTTTTTCTTGCTGTTTGGCCTCTACATTGATACATTTAATTATAAAATTTCATCAGACGACATTAAACACTTTTCATTTCCTTCTTCCGCAAAACAGTTGGTTAAATAAACTTTTTTAGCTTCTAATAATTCGCTAGTCGGCATTTGCTTCAAACCTCATAGGCCCTTAGACACGTGCTCCCAGCTATAGATAGGCGACCTCACCCTAGATCAATACGCTCCATGCATTTGCCGACCAGAACTTACTTGTGCCTATTTCACAGTGTTGTACGGAACGGCGTTCCAAGGAACGGCGTTCCTGGAACGCGTTCCTTTTAGGAGGAACGAAGGAACGCCGCCGTTCCATTTTGCATCGGTGGAACTGGAACGGGAACGCGTTACATTTTTACTGGAACGGAAAAAGGAACGGCGTTCCTTTTTCTCGTCCAGTTTTTTCTTTTTAAATTTCTACGAGGGAAGTTTAAAAGTGTAAAAACAATATCTTTACCAAGAGCAGAATCTTGTTAACTTCTTGGTCAATTATCTTAGGGTTTATTTTGTGTGGTCCTCGTTTAGTAACAGTCGGGTGCAGGAAAGCTAGTGAATAATGTTTCTTTTTTTAGTGCCCAAGACTGCGGTACAAAAAAGCAAAACTTTTAGTCAAAAGAAAATACACAAAAAGGACGTCTTAAACTGGGCTAATTTCTTTGCTTCCACGATTCCTCATATACCTAGAAATAAAAGGAAGACTATAGCCATCATTAGACTTTCACAGAGACCCAGAGTTACAACAAAATAACATGTTACCAGACATCGAACGCACCCCTGAATCCCGAATTTTGGTCACTTAAAAGATACACAAAAATTAACCTTTATTCCTTTTCTCCTAGTCCCCCCCCCTTTAAACTAGACGACTAATCCAACCTTCATAAAGAAGGCGTTGTAGTTTTCAAAAACGACCTTCCGAAGTCGTACCCCTTCTTCAATTGATCGTTTTGCGGACAGCAACATCAAGAAGCAACTGTTTTCAAGTTCGAACAAGGGACTTTGTTATATTAAAACGCGTGAGGTTGTTGTAAAACGCTCGCGAAATGTAGGGTAACAGTATATTTTGCTCGATTGATTCCGCCCACCACAAACATGAATACGGTTAAAAGCCAAGATTTTTAAAGGTGAATATATCAACAAATGAAACCCTGCTTTACTTGCTTTCTTCTCCTGGTGCCCTTCCATCACGGTATTCAAATTCGTATGTTGCCATTTGATGGGAATAGATTAAAAAAACAAAACAAAAACTTTGTTCTATGTAACTAAATATAGTAATAAGCAAAATACAAAAGTAACGTATATGTAACGATACGTTCCATTTTTTTAACTGTAACGGGAACGAGTTCCTTTTTCACATATGGAACTTGTAACGGGAACGCGTTCCAAAAATCAGAAGGAACGAGGAACGAGCTTTCGTTCCTTTTTTTGAGGAACGTGTACAACACTGCTATTTCAATGACGAATCGTTATACGCCATTGAATAAAAAAGCATTTCTAAGCAGGTATACAGATAAACAAACTCAAATTCCTCCCAAGTGGAATTAAATTCGATTCTTTTCGAAAGAATCTAGCAGAACACATCTGTGAGAAAACCAGTGTTTCCTTAAATTTCTACGGCTATTGGCGACGAGATGTTTTGGTGGCGCCACCTCGCGGGCGCCCTCCTGTGACGCGGCTGGTAGGATGCGAGCAGACGACGTGCTATTTCAAAGCACGAAGTGGATATGTTATAGTTTGCATCTATGCCAATTAAAACTGTTTATTTCTTTAAAAAAAAAACGTGTATAACGTTTTTGTGAGTGATCTTTCTAAAGAAAATAACAGCGCCTCGAAGTTGCTTTTTATATAAGAAAATATAATTGGCAATTAGAAATTGGAAAAATCTTAAAAATGTTCAAAAACAAGCCTCGAGCTTCACATAACAGCTTGCGCGGCGTGCATCAGGGCTATTCACAGCCTCTCTGAAGGCTTGTTTTTTCTTTTTTCGGATCTTGGAGGCTGCTGTAGAAAACGGTTTTGCATTCACCCGAGTAAATGACGTGCTGTTCTTAGCTATGCACGCGCACACAGTTGTGTTGCAAAGCTCTGCACACTTGTTCTAGTTGAGCTGGCCGATACCGACGCTTCCATCCAAGTGTGACTTGACAGTTGCTGCCGAGCAAATGCTCGCCAGCAACTGAGGCTTAACTCCTCCCGAATCGAATACGCGGCAAAGAAGCTGGTCACATCGCGACGTTTGCTCGAAAGAAAAGCAGAAATTTTTATAAATTGCTAAATTGTCGGCCATGGCCCGGCAAATTCAGGTGATTGATTTTGTTATATTCTATAGTTTATTAAGAATTGCTTACAAATTTAAAACTGCTCGCTGAGAAGCGCATCACGCATTATGCGCATTTGGGTCCGCAAATATTAAACAAACACACGGTAGTAATTCATAGCAGGTGCATTCTTCATTTTTTGGGACGCTGAAGTGTCACCGACTTACTAGATTGAAGGCTTAGATCGCGAGGGGTCTCGCACGTTTCGCATCGACCGGGTGAATAAGCAAGGATTTAGTTGAAACGACTACGGAAGCCAGCCACTGCTTCTTCCTGCCGGTTATTTTAAGGAAAAGGTCGTTTACTGGTTTACAAAATTAAAAAAAGGAATCAATTCGGAACTAATAAGAAACCAGCATTCACAGAACACATTGGAACCAACAGCATACACGGAGTCGCTTTCACTGAAGTGTTTACTACACACGCAAGTGGTTCTCGAGTTTCGCTTTACTATTTTCAATTTGATGAGACATTCTTTCTTAGTTTTATTTTGTCCGAATCATAATCAAACATACACCCTACTCGCCGTGGTAGATGTTGTAGTAGGATAAAGTGCAGGATATTCTATTGTCATCATCAAGCTTTTTGTACTGGGGTAGAGAACAGCACACCACCTTCCGAGCGCTTCGACACCTCAGCGCTCAAAATGTTTGTTGGCACGACTACGCGTGCCACGTTCGGTTTCAAACTTTGGTAAAATGTCCTACTACAAATATCACTTCGCCAAATAAACACAACGTGTGAAACCGGCTTTGCCGCGTGTTACCCAAACAGCGCAGGAAGTGAGCTGACGAGCCGAGGAATCCAAGATATGCGCGGTCTGTCCCAGTCTGTCCTACCCGTGACGTAACAAACGATGATGATGATAGCTAGAGGAGCGCCCTCTGTAGTTCGCACACGCCGCCAATATATCCTAAAGTAACTGGATCCTGGAAAAGTAGCGCCAACCCATACAAAAATGTCCTATGGTCGGCTATAGAAAATCCTTTGTATGGTCGACTTTAGCTATTTAGCCCAATTAGCTAAAGAATTTTCTATGGCTGTCCTTAGCATTTCTTATGGTCGCCTTTATGGGCATCTTTAGCTTTGTCTGCGGCCCTATCGCTGTCCAGCCATAGCGCTCTTTAGCTTGTCTAATGGTTGGCTAAAGACTTCTCTATGGCTTACCCTATGGCCCTCTTTAGCCAGCAAACTCTAAAAAGAATTTACTTCAAGTCTTGTGAACGCTACATGGTAGATAATACCTGGTAGATTATACGTACATGTCGGAACACACAGAACACAAGCAGAACACTACCCCACACAACAGCAACAGTACCGTGACACCGGACCCCTCTCTTCATATGCTGCATTCGCCTAGCTATCTAGCTATATGGCAGTCTAATTTTGAATCCGACTTTCTCGGTGACCCATTATTTGTCGCAAAACCACGGAAGGCAGAGCGAATATTACTCGTACTTAATACATTATTTGAATTTTCTCTTGGAATAGCCCCCATCTCTTAATTCAACACCCTGAAAAAAGCAAAATGTAGATCATTAGGCTAATTAACTAAAATGTATTAATTATCTTTTTAATAAGTGTGATGAATCACGTTGACAATGCAGTGATGACATGCAGTACACTGGTGCTGAAGATTGCAATAAAGCTATTGCTTGATTGCAGTGTTCGACTTGCCAGTGTAATTTATTTTCACTTTTGAGGGGTAATAATTAATTTTAATTGTTGCACAAGTATTTCAATGGATTTTTCAAACAAACAATATTACTGGGTTTTCACGACTCGTTGCAACAGCAGAGTGCATATCTTGGGTCATGGTTTGTCACGCGGCATTACAGAAATTTAGTATTGATTTAATTCTCTAACCTGGAGTGTTTCTACTAAAACAGTAAGCGCCGGTAGTGATTTTCTATAGGCGTGGAAAGAAAATTTATCGGTTCCTAGTCTTTAGACTTGGGGCCAACAAATTTTCTTTGGACGGGTAAAGACAATTTATTGGTTATTGAGATTTTCTATAGGCTGGTAAAGAACATTTATTGGTTCGCTGCCTGTAGATATTGGGCCTGTAATTTTCTATAGAAGTTATTCACTGGGCCGCCATATTTGCGAGGTAACTGCTCACAGCGCATGCCCGGAAGAGTTTCCCGTCAGCTCTCGGGCAACCGCATACGAGAAGGGGAAGGCGAAATCCTCTTATACGCAGGACTCTCACTTTGTAGGTCCCAAGGCTTCTTCAAACGTCGCATGTTCTCCCCCTGAAGATTATAGAAGATTAACTTGCCACTCAAAATTCGTACAAAGCATCTTTCCCCTCTCTCTCTTCACCTGTGGTCAGAAAGCAGCAGCGAGCTCACCTATGACGCCCCAGTGAATACTCCCTATAGGCGTCTAAAGAAAGCTTTATTGGTTCCCAGTCTTTGGACCTTGGGGCCATAAAATTTTCCATAGACGGTTTAAGTCAATTTATTGGTTCCCAGTCTTTAGGCTTGTGGCCATAAAATTTCCTATAGGCGTAGTAAAGAAAATTTAATGGTTCCCAGTCTTTAGACACAGGGCCATGGATTTTTCTATAGCTGGCTGTAGCTGTCTTTATGGATTTCTATGGCCGACACATAGAGGGCCACTAGGGGTGATAGCACATACATAATTTTCCATAGACGACCACAGACCATTTTTGTATGGAAGCTCCCGGTATGGTCGCCATTTTGGCTCATAAAATGAGCAATGTCTCTTTGACCTCTTCATTGTTGGTTAGCCGACCTAAATACGCTGGTGACAGGTAGCTTTATAGAAAAGTGCCGAACTATCCTAAACAGTAGCACCGAAAAGACGTTTCTTGTATACTGCGATTTCGCTATGCACCACCAGCGAAACAAGCGTAGATCTTCGCGCCTGCCACGCATGCTGTGTCGGTGCTTGGGCACGGAAAAATAATTTTCTGTCTTACGCAAGAAGAACAATATAATTAAAATAAATCCGTGGAGATGGGCATGATTAATAGATTGATTGCGTATACACAGTGCCAAAGACGCTTATATTGGCGAGGAACGCCTTCAGTATACGACGATGCTTCATGGCGATCTTCGGTGCACTGGTTTAGAACGACCCTGTTGAATCTTCGAAAAATGAAATGGACCGAAATGAGGATTGCCATGGCAACGGAGACTGAGCAGCCAATCAATCATCTTGTGAGGTTTGATCGTCTACATGTTAGTAGATGTTTGTGTCTGGCTAGCGGCGAGAACGCAATGGCGCTACTTTCCTTGAATCTAGTGACATATAGTTCGTCTTGAGGAACACACATCCGTGAAAAGGACTTTGCAGCTGATAAAATGGGAAGAATTCAGCGAAAGTAAATCAGAAAACTTTGCTGTGTTTTGGCTGGCAGTTTGGATCTCGCGTGAGGACAGTCAAATCTTTCCGAAAAAGAAAGCCATAAAAACGATAACAATGTATATGTTGTGTTCTAGCTAGTTCTAAAGAACGCTCTATTGTCGACTTCGACGTCTCCAATAACGATAGATTCACTGCATCCTCGCTGGCTTCCGCTGGACCCAACTCGAGTCATCAAACGGTTCACCTGCACAAGCCTCTGTGGTCTGGGTAGTCTAAATAAATTATTCCCAAAGTTTTGCTAATGAAATTTTCTGAAACTTTTCTTTCCCTTTCGGGCTGTTTCCCTGAACCCAAAACAACCCCGATTAGACGAAACTTTCCACCCAGTAAATTTGCTTCCTTATCTCAAGAC
>JAZHYW010014357.1:0-13162 GCA_037355805.1 Ixodes ricinus | reverse complement strand
ACGTGCTACTTGGGTTGTCACTGCAGCATGTTCACTTAATCCAACCAAGAACAAGTTGACTCAACTGATAGGTGCTAAAGTTCAACTGGGCCTCAGAGATGGGAAGGATATTAAGTTTTGTTGGATCCCGAGCCATGTGGGCATCACAGGCAACGAGGCTGCAGATAGGCTGGTCGCCTCGTCGTGTAACCTTTTACCATCACACGCACGCATACCATACCAAGACCTAACAAGGCCCATACGGCTTTCACTTCTAAAACTGTGGCTTTCCGGGTGGGATTTGGCCGATAACAACAAGCTTCACGTCATCAAGCCAAGCATCGGTACCTGGGAAAGCTCCTATAACCGGAGCCGTTTCCGTGAGGTTCTTCTTTGCCGGTTGAGGATCGGCCACACCTTCCTCACCCATCGATACCTGCTTGTAGGTGAGTAGCCACCAGTGTGCGACCACTGTGGAGACACTTTCTCCGTTCTACATATTTTTCTTTGCTCTGGTCTTCTACAACAACACAAGTTCTTCTTTCCTGAGCTTCTCAAGTACTGTATCCCTTTTCATCCTGCCCCGCTCTTAGGGGAGCAGCCTCTAATAGCAATTGACCGGCTCTTAGCTTTTGACGAAAAAGAAAACAGCGCACAATAAACGGGGACTGAGGAAGTGCACACAGGTCAAGCGCTGACTCTCAACTGAAATTTAATCACATGATCTAGTCCCCGTTTATTGTGCGCTGCTTGCCTTTTCGTCAGTATGAACCAACTAACCCACATGGCCACCCTTATTCTTAGCTTTTCTAGAAAATATAGCGATTTTACACAAACTAAAGCGGAAATACTTTCTTGGTACATCGTTCCTGGTTCATTTTAGTTTGCCTAGTTTGGCGCAGTATGGCCATCGTAGCTCTTGCGCCATAAAACCCGCAAACAACAACAACAACGACTCACACCGACGCCGGCAACATCCCATTCCAATGATATGTTTATGGCCGAAGGCGAGCTTCTTGCCCCACCCACCCTCCTCGCGCATGCGCGGTGTCGGTGGCGTCCGCTAGGGGCGCTCCGGTTTGTTTGTAAACTTGAGTTGATGTATGACAGATTCGAAAGTAAAAAAAAAACAAGAAAAAAACAACAGATCTGAAGATTGCATGAGCGGAGTTCTGAATCATTTTTTTCGGAAGTGTCGCCTCATCCTGCTTTCTTCTTTTTTCTTCTTGTGTACCAGTTTTTTCTATTCGGCTCACTCAATGAATGCGGCGAAGGGGTCTAGGACAACTCATCACAAGCCCGGTCGTCACAGGCCAACTGATCATGGGTGAACTCGTCAAGGATGCCAACTCGTCACGGGGCATCTCGTACGAGGAATTGTCGTCACGCTGGAATAATCGTCACAAGGAACACTCGTGTTACGGCTTGTAATTTGACTGTAGGACTACAAAATTACTTCCGTTTATTTCTATTAATTATTTAACTCAACGTGTTGGCAGCTGTGATCAAAAAGGCGCTGAAATATGATTCTCATACACAGCCCCTTTTTAAGACTTTGCATATCATTCCAGTTACCAACCTGTATGACTACACAATAATTTTAAAATACACAGCGGGCATTAAACTGAACAATCCTTTATTTCAAGAGATCGCTGGTCTAGCTAGAAGTATAAATGTTTATTCTATTTGTAATGAGGATGTCTGGAAGGCACCATACAGCAGAACAAACTATGGAACGCAGATGTTGAGACAGCACCTCCCATCAATATTGAACAATCTAAGGAGCAACAACTTCACCATAGAAACATTAACACCTCGTGCCATCAAAAATATGTTTTTGTAGCTCACTTATTTTTGTATAGTGCCTTACGATATCAGTGTTCTTTTTCCCGGTTACAAGTGTCTAAATGTTTTTTTTTGTTTTTTCTTACTCGTCTTCCTGCTATATAATTATCGATTTTGTGAACATTTTCTTACAATTTGCTTATCCGCTTCTGCCAAGAAAACGGGGATGGGGCCCAGTCAAGCCAACATGTCTTGGCTTTTTGCCCATGCCCCAGTCGCCTGTACATATAGACGAAATAAACTGATTTTGATTCTGAAATAACCATAACGAGATACTGCCGCCCGCAGAGCCGAGAAAGCAACGCTCGGTCACGGTCTTCTAGAAGATTCCCATTCATTCTCGCACTAATTGTAACTTTCCCTTTGCTTTGTTGTTCTCGAAAGTGCCAGTTCATCCTCGCCCCGAGCGCGCGACGCTCGAACTTTCTTTGCCGAACTTTCGAGATAACGAACGCACTCTAGATAAGCAGCTGCCCGCGACCTTGTCGAGTCAGTCTCGCTCGTGCTCTCTGTTGTCGCCGCCGAATCGCCGCCTGCTACCTCGACGCTCTTTCGGTTCTTTACTTATTTTTGGTTGGCACAAGTTCGCCTATCAAACCTTTATTTTTCAGTTCACTGCTTGTCTTCGTGTTACCTCCGTTCGTGACATTTCTGGTGGAGGTGCGGGGTATGAAACCCGTGCAGCGCACTCCTACAAGAACTCGTTCAGCAAGCCCCATTCCCCGACGACCTTTTGTTGAAGACTCGGAGCATCGTGCCAGCCGCCGTCTTCAAGGGCAAGCTCCTGAACTCGGACCACTCCTGGCGAGGACAAGGCAGAATGATAAGGATGATGGCTACCTCGACGGCGCAGACCACAGCAGCACCCCCGTCGTTAACCTGCCCGTCGCCCCTCGGACTCCGACGCCTTTCCACGGGGAGATCCACGAGGACATCGAGGACTGGATCCAACATTACGAGCGAGTGGCACGCCATAACGGATGGACCGCCGAGCAGTACCTGCAAAACCTCTACTTTTCGTAGGAGGGTACTGCGAGGCACTGGTTCGAGAACCACGAGGCTGCGCTCACGTCGTGGGACGCCTGCGTCACCGAGCTGAAGCGGGCGTTCATGAATCAGCATCGCAGGCAGCGGGCCGAAGACCTTCTCCAGGCGAGGACTCAAGGCCCCAACGAAACAGTCGCCAGTTTCGTTGAAGGCATCCTCCGCCTGAGCAGCCCCGCCGACCCGCAAGCCACTGACCAGAAAAAGTTGCGCTTCCTTATGAAGGCGTAAAAAGCGAAATCTTCGTCGTACTTATTCGCAACCCCCGACGATCGTTGAAGAATTTGTTGCCGAAGCGACAAACATCGAGCGGGCGCTAATGGCCCGAGCGCGCCACTACCATCGGCTTAACGACGTTTCGACTCTGGCATCGGCAAGCTCCGAGTTCAGCACCAGCACCGACGAGCTTCGCGAGATGATCCGTCAAGTCGTTCGCGAGGAACTCAGAAACTGCTGCCTGCTGCCGACCCCTCGGCGTCGCTGTCCATCGCCGAAGTTGCGAGGAAGAGCTTGAGAGAGCCATCGAACCACGGGCTCCTGTCAACCCTGCTCCGCTCGAGCAACCGACGGTGACCTACGCCGCCATAGCCAGACGACAGCCGCAAGCTCCCCGCCAAGCTGCGACGCCACCACGCCGTGATCCTCCAGCGCCGCAGTACTCCCAACGACGCGAAGAATGGCAGTACGTCCGCCCAGAGTGACCCTCGCTGAGGAAGACCGACGTTTGGCGAACGGCGGACCGACGCCCGCTTTGTTACCATTGCGGGAAGCCAACCATGTCTACCGTCGTTGCCCGTACCGACAGCTGGGGCTACGCGGCTTCCACCCCGACGACCCGCGCCCACGCTATGGCGAGCGACACCAGGACATCGACGAATACCTCCGCCGGTCGCCCTCCCCCGGGACCGTCTACCCGTCGCATAAACATGCGGTATCGCAATCCTATCGCGCGTAGAACGACTTGGAGTCGAACGACGTGGACGACTTCGGGTCGTAGCTGGCGGCGTCCTGATGGTCGGGTTCCGTCGGGGAGCACCTCGTAGTTCAAGTTCCCAAGGCGGCGGATGACCTTGTAGGGTCCGAAGTAGCGTTTTAACCGTTTTTCGCTGAGTCCGCGGCGGCGAATAGGCGTCCACACCACA
Organism: Ixodes ricinus; assembly: GCA_037355805.1. Classification (NCBI taxonomy): domain Eukaryota; kingdom Metazoa; phylum Arthropoda; class Arachnida; order Ixodida; family Ixodidae; genus Ixodes; species Ixodes ricinus. The sequence goes on along the minus strand of JAZHYW010014357.1, from coordinate 9,152 downwards.
TCCTCTCTCCGGGCTGGAACTCCACGTCGCGGCGACGAAGGTTGTACCGGCCAGCGTCACACGTTGCTGGCCCTTTATTCCAAGACGGGCTAGCTGGCGTACTTCTTCTGCTCGTTGGGTGACCAGCTGGGCGTCGTCGGTGCTGTCGTCCGTCGGGTCGTGGGGCGGCATGGCGTCGAGCATCGTCGTCACCTTTCTGCCGTGCACCAGCTGAAAATGTGTAATGCCGGTAGTTTCTTGAATCGCCGTATTGTACGCGAACGTGACGTAGGGCAATACTTCATCCCACGTCTTGTGTTCCACGTCCACGTATATCGAAATCATGTCGGCGATGGTCTTGTTTAGTCGCTCCGTCAGCCCGTTGGTCTGCGGGTGGTATGCCGTGGTCCGGCGGTGGTCGGTGTGGTTCAGGCGGAGTATCTCTTGTGTCAGTTGCGCCATGAACGAGGATCCTCGGTCCGTAATCAGGACTAGGGAGCGCCGTGTCGGAGGACGATAGATCCCACGAAGAACTTGGCTACTTCCGGCGGTCCCCGACGGGGTGCTTTTGTCTCGGCGTACCTGGTGAGATAATCAGTTGCCACGATTATCCAACGGTTTCCCTGCGTCGACGGCGGAAATGGTCGAGAAATCCATTCCAATCTGCTGGAATGGTGCGGTCGAGGGCGATATCGGTTGCAGGAGACCTGCCGGCTTCGTCGGTGGTTTCTTGCGTCGTTGGCATTCGTGGCACGAACGGACGTAGAGGTGGATAGTCTTCGGGAGCTTGGCCCAGTAGTATTTCTCTCGGATCTGTGCAAGAGTCCTACTGTAGCCAAGGTGACCAGATGTTGGGTCGTCGTGGCAGGCTTGGAAGACCTCTTCTCGAAGACTAGCAGGAATCACCAGGAGCCACGTCGAGTTGGTGTCCCCGATGTTTTCTTTGCAGAGGATACCTTTCCGGACAGCGAATCTTGGCAGATCACGTGAGAAGGCTCGGGGTATCGTACCCCCTCGTCCCTCCAAGTGGTCGATCAGTGCACGTAACTCAGGATCGTCCCGCTGGAGCCTTGCCATACTTTGAATGCTTACTGCCCCAAGAAAGTGATCGTCGTCGTCGTCGTCTTTGGCACAGCCGGTAGACGACTCGACGAGGGCTCTGGACAGGCAGTCGGCGTCGCTGTGTTTTTGGCCTGACCTGTAGACCACGGTCACGTCGTACTCTTGCAGTCGTACGCTCCACCGAGCGAGACGTCCCGATGGGTCCTTCAGGCCCGCTAACCAACACAGCGAGTGGTGGTCGGTGACCACCCGAAAAGGACTCCCGTACAAGTACGGGCGGAATTTTGTGATGGCCCAGACGACAGCCGGACATTCCTTCTCGGTTGTCGAGTAGTTGCGTTCCGCGTTCGACAGCGTCCGGCTAGCGTATGCGATCACGCGCTCCGCACCTTCTTGTCGTTGGACCAGTACCGCTCGAGACCTGTATTACTGGCGTCCGTGTGAACTTCCGTTTCGGTTGATTGGTCGAAGTGGCCGAGAATCGGTGGTGACTGGAGCCGTCGCTTCAGTTCGTCGAATTCCTGTTGTTGTTCTTCACCCCCATTCGAAGTTCACGGCGTCTTTCGTAAGGTGCGTGAGCGGCGCAGAAAGCTTGGCAAAATCCTGAACGAATCGCCGGTAGTATGAGCAAATTCCAAGGAATCTTCGGACGGCCTTTTTTGTCGGTGGGCGGTGGAAAGGCCGCTACGGTGCGAGTTTTCTCAGGTTCGGGACTTACACCTTCATTGCTCACAACGTGGCCCAGGAACTTCAGTTCGCCGTAGGCAAACCGGCACTTCGTCGGCGAGGATTAGTCCTGCGGTCCTGATTGCATCAAAAACGGTCCGAAGGCGTCGCAAATGCTCGTCGAAGTTGGCCGAGAATACCACGACGTCGTCGAGGTAAACGAGACATGTCTGCCGCTGAGGCCTGCCAGGACGGTGTCCATGACACGTTGGAACGTTGCTGGCGCTGCGCAGAGTCGAAGGGCATCACCTTGAACTCATACAGTCCGTCGGGCGTGACGAAGGCGGTCTTTTCTCGATCCCGTTCGTCGACTTCGATCTGCCAGTAGCCACTCTTAAGGTCCAACGACGAAAAGTACCGCGAGTGGCGCAGCCGGTCCAGCGTGTCGTCGATGCGAGCGAGCGGATACACGTCTTTCTTCGTCACCGCGTTGAGTCGCCGGTAGTCAACGCAGAATCGAAGCATTCCGTCCTTTTTCTTCACCAGTACGACTGGAGAGGCCCACGGGCTGCTTGAAGGCTGAATGATGTCGTCGTTGAGCATCTCTTGTACCTGTTCCTGGATGGCCTCTCGTTCCTTTGGAGAGACCCGGTACCGCGGCCGATGCACAGGAAGCGCTTCCTCGTTGGTAACGATGCGGTGTTTCGCCACTGTTGTCTGGCGCACCCTCGACGTCGTCGCAAAGCAGTCGCCGAACTCGGCGAGGAGGTCTCCGAGCTGTCGTCGTTCCGTGGCACTGAGCTTGGGGTTAACGTCGAGCTGCGGCGGTGGTGTACTGTGCGGCTGACATGGCGAGGGTTCGTCGGAGATCGCGGCGATTTCGGCGTCGGCCCGGAGTTCCTCGACGTGTCCTACAGCGGCACCTTTCGTGAGGTGCTGCGCCTCCGGTCGAAAGTTCGTCACGAAGACCACAGTACGTCCATCCTGCAGCTCCTGCCCTAATGAAAAATACACCATGCAATCCTGGTGTGACATCAGAGAATCTGGTGTGACACCAGAATATCTGGTGTGCCCACCAGCAATGCTGGTGTATCGAGCACACCAGCCTGGTGTGCCCACCAGAAATGCTGGTGTACCCGCACATCAGCCTGATGGGTACACCAAGAGAGTCTGGTGTCACACCACAAGGGCTCATGTGCCCACCAGGCAGCTTGGCGTGCACACCACGCAGTTTGATGTGACACCAGAGTTGTGTTTTTGTTTACTTTTCCCCCGTCCGCGAGCGTGTTTTCTATTAGTTTGTGTGCCGCCCCGTCCCCCGACGGGGCTCGCCTTGTTTCCTCCCGTCTTGGTGGTCGCCGGAGACACCGCGGCGGTCTCCTTTGTGCTCCAGAAGTGTCTCCCTCGTCCCGAGCACTTTCCGGGGTGGCCTTGAGCAGCTTGGGGCGCTCGCTGGCTCGCCTCTTCGAGGGTTTCTCTTTCCCTTTCCGCCGGTATTCTTGTTTAAGTTTGAGAAAGTAAAGAAGTCTTCTTGGAGAGTCGAAGCCGAAAAGATGTGTGTTGGTGCGCTTTCCTGACTTCCGACGAGCTTGGTTTGGTAGCAAAACAACAAAGAAAGCTAGTAAATATTGCAGTTTTTGGTGCCGAAAACCGGGAATTAACGGCCAGATCATGCCTACTACGAGCGAGGAGGGCGTCGACCGCCTGAAGCGAAAGGATTACCCTGCGAGCCGCCACAACAAAGATCATCAACGAGATTGGCGTCTGCTGGTCACGGATCAACCGACATCGGTGAGCTCGAAGAAACATTTGATATTCTTCTACCTAAAGAGCTTCCTGAAAAAGCTGGACAAGGAAATCGATCCATCTGTCGAATGTGATGCCTTAGAAGAGGAGGTTTCTGGCACGGAGGTACGCGGAACGGATCAGCGTAACTAAGACACGAGTCAACCGCAAGCTGAAAGGCCAAGAATTGCGGAACGACAGGGCGTCCGGTTCTTCGACGCAGGGCAGTGGTCCGGACAAACCCCAGTTGATCGCGGCCAACTCCTTACAACAGTAAAGCTTCTGAAGTTTTACTGTTGTGCCTTTTGCTTTTTTTAATAAAGTAATATGACAGCAGCGTTGTTGTCAAACTTATCATTGTGCCCTTTCTTTGTGAGTAAGGCAGCACCCAGTCAGCAAGTGCTCTGGTATCACACTACAACAAAACCTGATGTCCCACCAGAACGACCAGACTGCGGGTGTCACATAAGAACACCGGATTTCTGGTGTACACGCACACACCAGATTTCTGGTGTCACACCAGAAACACCAGGAAATGTCCCAAATCACATCTGTGAAAAATTCCGGTGTAACATCAAGTCACACCAGCCTTCGGCCTGGTGTATTTTTCACTAGGGCGCTACGCCCCTTGCGACGCCTATTCCTCTTCCGAGAAGCAGTTGGACGTTGCCCTCCAGAAGGACTTTCCCGCGGGCAACTGCATCGGTCACGACGGGCACAAGAACACTCGACCGTGGCGGCAGGTTCACGTGGTCCGCAATGACTCGGACGGCGGCTGGCGTCGTTTTGGATCCCTCCGGAGGTAGAACGGGCTTTCGCAGCGTCAACCTGTTTGCGCCAAGGTCGATCACGGCACCGTACTCACAGAGGAAGTCCATGCCAAGGATGACGTCTCTCGAACAGTCCTTGAGGACGACGAATTTCACGGGGCAGGTTTCTCCGTGGATGTTCACGCGCGCAGTACACCTTCCCACTGGTGTGATGAGATGTCCGCCGGCGGTTCGTATTTTCGGACCATCCCACGGCGTCATCACTTTCCGAAGACGGCGAGAGAGCTTCCCACTTAAAACGGAATAGTCTGCTCCGGTGTCGACGAGTGCCTTCGCGTCGTGGCCGTCGATGGTAACGTCGAGGTTATTCGACACCGTCGCAGAACCGTCGTTCCCATCCGTCTCGTCGCTAGTGTGGGAGCCCTCCGACGTTTGTGGAGGATATTGGCGTCGTTCGTCATCGGCAATACCACCTCCCGGTATTGCCGCACTCAGTTTTCCCGGCGAGGCAGGGGGACAGGCTTTCTCGGCGGGACCTACGATGAGGCGATGCAGGGCGTTGTGGTGACGGCGATCGGAAACCGCGGCGGGGAGACGGTCCCGGGGATGGCGACCGGCGGAGGTATTCGTCGATGTCCCGGGGTCGCTCGCCGTAGCGTGGTCGCGGGTCGTCGGGGTGGAAGCCGCGTAGCCCCAGCTGCCGGTACGGGCATCGCCGATACACGTGGCCAGCTTCCCCGCAGTGGTAACACAGCGGGCGTCGGTCGGCTGTTCGCCACACGTCGGTTTTTCTCGGCGAGGGTCTCTCCGGGCGGATGTGCTGGACTTGTTCTTGGCGGCGAGGGTTTTGCGGCGTTGGATATTCCCGTCGAGCTGACGCCTGGTATTGACGGGCAACAGGCGGTGGACGGCGGGCTACAGCGGCGTAGCTCAGCGTCGGCTCCTCTTGCGCCACCAAGGTGCCGGGAACCTCTGGCCGGAGTGTCCGGTGAATTTCTTCACGGACAGCCTCAGCGATGGAGAGAGATGCCGGAGGACTGGCCGCAGGTAGCAACTTCTGGAGCTCCTCCCGGACGACGTCGCGGATAACCTCACGGATGTCCCGGGTACGGGCGCCGATGTCGTCGTTAAGCAGCGTGGAGGAAACGACGCCGGGATGTCGTTGGTAGTAGGAGGCGCGTGCTTGGAGGGCGCGCTCCATGTTCGTTGCCTCCGTGACAAACGCTTCGACGGTGGTCGGCGGGTTGCGGACGAGGCCCCCAAAGATGTCGTCCCTCACCCCGCGCATGAGGACACGCAGCTTCTTGTCATCGGTTGCTTGTGGGTCGGCACGCGCGCTCAGACGCAGAACGTCTTGAACGAAGCTGGTGACGCTTTCGTTGGGGCCTTGCGTCCTCGTCCGAAGGAGGTCTTCGGCTCTCTCCCTTCGGTGCTGACTGGCGAACGTCCCTCGGAGCTCTCCTTTCAGCTGGTCCCATGACGTAATCGAGGTTTCACGATTCTCGAACCAGTGTCGCGCCGTTCCCTCGAGGGAAAAATAAACGTTTTGCAGACGCTGTTCGGGAGTCCATTGGTTGTGCAGCGCCACCCGTTCGTATTGCTGCAACCAGTCTTCGACGTCTTCGTAGATCTCGCCGTGGAAGGACGTCGGCGTACGAGGGGCGACGGGCAGGTAAACGACGGGGGCGGCAGTCGGGGTCTGCGACGACTGGGGGTCCATTGTCGGCTTCGTCGACTGGTTGGTCTTCTGCGGCAGCAGACCGAATTCCGGGGGCAACCCTTGAATACGGCGGCTGGCACGATGCTCCGCGTCTTCAACGGAAGGTCGTCGGGAAATGGGGCTTGCTGAGCGAGTTCTTGTAGGGGTACGTTGCACGGGTTTCATACCCCGCACCTCCACCAGAAATGTCACGAACGGAGGTGACACGAAGACGAGCAGTGAACTGAAAATAAAGGTTTAATAGGCGAACTTGTGCCAACCAAAAATAAGTAAAGAACGAAAGAGCGTCGAGGTAGCAGAAAAGCAGGCGGCGATTCGGCGGCGACAACAGAGAGCACGAGCGAGACTGCTCTCGACAAGGTCGCGGGCAGCTGCTTATCTAGAGTGCGTCGTTATCTCGAAAGTTCGGCAAAGAAAGTTCGAGCGTCGCGCGCTCGGGGCGAGGATGAACTGGCACTTTCGAGAACAACAAAGCAAAGGGAAAGTTACAACTAGTGCGAGAATGAATGGGAATCTTCTAGAAGACCGTGACCGAGCGTTGCTTTCTCGGCTCTGCGGGCGGCATATAAACTTGAGTATAAAACAGCGAGGACGAGGACCGGAACAGGACATCTTTCATGAAAGATGTCCTGTTCCCGTCCTCGTCCTCGCTGTTTTATAGTTTCAAGTTTATATGTTTATTTCGTTTCACCGTAAATTTTTAGCCATTTCTGTTTTCCTTTCACGTTGCATCGGGACGATGCACTTTTAAAAGGGGGATAATGCCGCCCGCAGAGCCGAGAAAGCAACGCTCGGTCACGGTCTTCTAGAAGATTCCCATTCATTCTCGCACTAATTGTAACTTTCCCTTTGCTTTGTTGTTCTCGAAAGTGCCAGTTCATCCTCGCCCCGAGCGCGCGACGCTCGAACTTTCTTTGCCGAACTTTCGAGATAACGACGCACTCTAGATAAGTAGCTGCCCGCGACCTTGTCGAGTCAGTCTCGCTCGTGCTGTTGTCGCCGCCGAATCGCCGCCTGCTACCTCGACGCTCTTTCGTTCTTTACTTATTTTTGGTTGGCACAAGTTCGCCTATTAAACCTTTATTTTTCAGTTCACTGCTTGCCTTCGTGTTACCTCCGTTCGTGACAATACTACGAAACGGTTTAGAAGGAACAAATGACAAATGCGATTTTATTGTGTTGCACTGGCCATTACAGCATGGAACTCAAGACCACATGCTCCTTGCAATATTTCGAAGCGTAGAGAGATGAGATCCGGTGAAGTGCTCCTCTAGAACTCTAGATATGCGCTCATTCACATCTTTGTATTTCTGTGCGAGACGCGGCGGCGGTTGTCCCCCGTCTAGCTGGGCCATCGTTCAGTTCTTGTAGTGCTTGTTCATCCTTTAGACACCTCAGGAAAGCCCATAAGTTGGGAAGATAGCAGTCGAAGTATGACTGCAGCAAGAAACAAAAACGTGCAGATTAACATAAAATATGACGGAAAATACCGACTCCCAAAGCAACTGCACCGCACCTGGAACCCTCGATGCCAGGCTTCGACAGCGTTGTTCGTGCGTGGCATATCTTGCTGCACGGCATCATGCACGGACCATAGGCGTCACCGCCAATGGTCCGTACATTCAAAGCGACGGCATCACCTTGAAACTCCCGTCCATGTACCACACTGTAAAAAATGGACCATCAAAATTACGGTAAGTTGACCGGCATTCTGGCTGCCAGCAACTTCTCGTAATTTATACGGCAGACCGTAAATTCAAATTTACGGTCTGACCGTCATCTCCCAGTGAATTAAACGGTCACAGTAAAAAAGTATACCGTTAATTTCACGGGGGATACTGAACAGACCGTAAACGAGATTTACTGACTGCCGCTAAGATCACAGCATGGTGGTGGCAGTTTATTTGCCGGTCAACTGACCGTTAATTTAATGGTTACCGTAAAAATGTTGACCGTTCACGTCACTGCCGGTCCACCATTGTAAGAAGTAAATTGAAGGTGCAAAATGCTGGCACAATGAAGCGCTCAGCACTTCGTACAACATGTCAAAAAGATTGCAGAATTCGAAAGAATTAAGCATTGTCGGATTCTATCATCTTCCCACCGCATTGTACGACATGCTCAGCGTTTCACCGCATATGTTTCGCTGCTTTAATTTACTTCCTACTACTGGTCAACAGACAATGAATCAAACAGTGAGTCATGAAGTTTCCTTAGGTTAGTCATTTTGTGCCTGTAAAATTTGTGGCATGCTGTATGTTGTAATTGAAGAGTGGTCTTCATGTCTCCAATGCGATCACTGTGTATGTACATGCAAATGCAGTTAAGCCAGAACACTGCATAAATAATCTGTTGGATAGAAAAAGAAACAGCACATTTATTTACTTGGATGGTGAGACCCCAGGCCCAAGTACCCTTTGATCTGTAAGAGAAAGAAACCCTTTATGAATATAATATGTATGAATATGCCAAAAAAGGAGCCACTTAATAGATATGTTATATAATGTCAGCCACGCTTTATTCGCTGTGCAAAGAAACTAATGATGCCGATAGTGCTTCAAATGTTTGAAAGAAGTTTTATGTGACAACGGAATACTATAACTTAGGTTCCGCCTAATCAAGTCAAACTTCATTCTATCTCAGAAGCTATATGTTAGCTTCGTAGTACATGTATTCTGGTGTTCACGAATACCATTTCAGTATCTCTGCACAGCCCCGATATACCTGGGCAAATGAATGAGAGGATATGGACAAAGTTTGGCAAAGAGTGCTGCACTAAAATACAGCTATTTGATGGGAAAGTCTAATATTCACTTACTAGACATTTTTCACCTTAGGAGCGGAGTGAGTTTGTTTTCAAGGTCAGGGGTCTACATTAATCACACAGCTCACATAGAAATTTACTCCTCTTGTTCAACTAGTTAAGCTGGTTGACTGTTAAGAGTCACCCATTTCGGCAGTGATGCTGTTCAAACGTAGAACTAGACTTTCCCCAACATCACAGAATACAATGCTCTTGTCACCGTAAGAGATATGAATACTCGGAACGAGCTGGAAATGTCAGGCTTAGCTTGCAATACAATCTCTGTGCAATGTGCCAGTTGTTGCTACAGATAAACAAATGGTGACAGCAGTGTTCTCAGCACTTCAGTTTGAGATGATATTCAAAA
>JAZHYW010014356.1:0-12849 GCA_037355805.1 Ixodes ricinus | reverse complement strand
GCTTCGAAGAGGAATTCACACAAAGCAGGGGAAGATAACACGCCCGCGAGGATACTCTAAAAAATTGTAATCCCACAGTGAATCGAAACGCCACCAGGGCACTTTGTCGCTGTTGTCAAAGTGTAGTCGTATAAACGGTGCTTGACCGATAGCGACGTGTCCCGAAATGCCTGCGGCGATATTGCACTATGACGCGGCACTCCCAAGGCGCAAAATGGTGTTGCTGGATGTAAGCCTGGATGAATGTTTCAGAAATGATGGCGACGTAATATAGGAGGAATAGGAGTAATCCTTAAACCTCTGAGCCAGATTCGAAGTGACGGAACTTGAAGCGTGTCAACCCGGAGCAGTGTAATGTAGCTCTTTTGAGAGTACATGAATCCATGAACTGTACCACAAAGCAAAGTGACACACGTATTCTCTGTTTTAAGGGAACGCTGTCTGTCGCAACCAGTCTAAACATTTCAAGAAATTCACTCGCAGAAAATCAGCTAGTCAAAGACGGATCGCAGGAATCCATGACCTGTTGAATTCGAGTGATGCACAATCCGCGGAACAAAATTGCAGTTTCGTCCGTTGTATAAAATTAACGCAACCCAACAGTGCTTTGAAACTTTAGTTGTCGCATGGCCAATAAGTCGCATGCTTTTTTTTCCACCTGTCTCACTCTCTGCGCAAGAGGTGCGACCGACGACTTATTGTCCAAGGGACATGTAGGTTCCACCGCGCTTTCATCGTCTCAGTTAACAGAGTGTAGTTGGTTAGTTGTTTTTTGCTAGGAGTGAATGCAAATACAGCAAAGAAAACACAGTAAAACAAAATGATAAAACGAAACTTGATGAAGCCTACCACATGAGCACTACATTTTTGTACGGGAGTACCAAACCAATTTGGTTGTAATACTTTCCGTAGCGTTCACTTCACTGACTGGTCCTTTCTGAAGAAAGTACAAATCATTGTCGCCTTTCCCAAAAGACGTGGGCAGTGTGCGTCTTTAGTGTCACCTTTCAAGATATACATACATAGCACCAAGGTCAGGACCACTGAGTACACCCAATGGAATCCCACGCTGTTAATTAGTAATTAATTCTTACCGCGGTAGTAGGTTGCGGAATTTTATACTTCCACCACTGCCTCTGAGGCAGCAATAAAAGGACGCGCGTCACTTAAAACATTTTGACCTGTGGCTTTCCTATCTTGCGAAGGATCAACCATTTAGTTACTGACACTACTGACCTTGAGCCTGAAGTGGCAATGCGGGAAATCTGGAAACATTGTTATAACAAAGCAATAAGTACGGAGCAGGACTCTATCAACGAGATGTCGTAGAAACTAAAATTTATATCTGTAACTATCGAAAGTAACCATCTGAATTTATAAATGCCGATTGAAACAAAAGGGCCACATCTACTAGTTTGTTCCCAAACACCAGAAGTGAGTTGTAGTCTTGCGATCAAAAATGTAGGTGGAAAATATTGAGCAGATCGACGCATTGGGGACGATTTCGTGGCGTCGCAGTCAGTGAAAGACGTTCAAAGTGTTTTGATGTTTGCTTCGTTTACAAATGTGTGTTATTATTTAGAACCCCCGCTTTTCTTGCCATTCCTTTGAACACTGAATTTTTGTTGCTTAGAAGCTGGTCCACTGGCCCGTATTCGAGAACTCTGCCGTCTCCAATCACCAGGATCCTGAAAAATATGCGAGAAATCTGTGTTTTGGCAGGATACAGGCTCAGTGTACTAACGATCTATTGTCACTAGGAGAATGAAAACGCCGGGGGCTGTTCTTTCAAACGCCCGCCATCCAGCACGCGTAGTTATTTATATGCTTTCTACCATAGCCTCCTTTATACTTACTGAAGCCTAGCAGATCGGCACGAGAAGCGGCCGCCGAAATGGAAAAGGTGGTGCGGCAGACAACGGTTGAGAGGAGAGCCACGTGACTTGCGCCCCGCTGCGGTGACACGCCGAAACACACTTCTCCCTAGCGAACAAGTGTGGTTCGGGTCCTCTCTGCTGCAAACACTGTGCGCTGACGTCCAGGTTTCCCGAGGAATGGCTCTTTGATGCTTTGTGCTACCAGGTTCCCGCGCTCCGAATCTGCGACCGGGCACTCCATGGCTCCGTCGTCGAACAGTCAGACTTGGTGAGTAGAGAGGAGGCTATGTTTCTACCTTACTCTGGCTGCGCGCGCGGACTCGAAGTGCACGAGACGCCCAAAGTTTGTGGAAGGTGGAGGCTTGTGCTTGACGCGGGACAACTGAAGTTCCTACTAGTCATTTTCACCTGTTCAGTGACTGAAGTAATACATCGCTCCGGCACGATTTGCATGTTATACGGAGAGCTGTACCAATATAGACTGTAAAAAGCACGCACTTGTCGTAGTCCAGAACGGTGTTGATGCGGTGTGCTATGGCCAGGAGAGTGCATTCTGCAAAGCTCTCCCTCAGCGTCGCCTGGATCAAGCGGTCTGTGTCCCCGTCCATCTGGGACGTGGCTTCGTCCAAGAGGAGCACCTTCGGCATCCGGATAAGCGCCCTGGCCAGGCACACTAGTTGCCTCTGTCCAACACTGCAGAATATTCGACAAGACGTTCGTCATGCATCTCAAAGCGGAAAATAGGTTGCTCAAACCACGACGTTTCTTCCGCTTATTATCACGCAAAAATAAAGACTTCCTGTCCACCACCGCAAAGTACTTGAAGCTTATTGCATCGTCTTGTGACCAGCATACTAGACCAACGTTCGTGGAGAGGTAATTGAGATCAGGCATAGTAGAAGGTCAGCTCAACCTATGCATTAACCCTGGCGGTTTGTTGTGCTTGATGGTGTGCTTACGATCATCGATGTTGTGACATCGTTACTAACACGAGGAAGGGATGCCTACATTAAAATATCATAGCTGCTGGCATTGTCTTCACAACCAGCTCAGGGCTGTGAAGACAACTTACCTACGAATTGGTATAGCTAACACTTTAGAAGCACAAATCAGAAAAACTCTCCTTCTTGTGATCCCCGGACTCAACGTTGGAACATGGATAGCTTGCCACGGTAACTTGAATCGCAAGTTTATTCTAAGCGTTCCGTCGACGAAAGTAAAACATATTTGGGCGCATTTGCTTGATCAGAGAACATCGGTAAAGTGTCCAATATGTCATCTAAAATCCAAATATAAAAGACTGACCTGAGATTTGAACCTCCGTCGCCCACTTCCAGGGAAAGACCCTTGGGCTGCGAGGTGACGAAGTCCGCCAGGTGAGCTTCTCGTAGAACTCGCCACAGTTCTTCGTCTTTGTGGCTCCCAGTACGATCCAGGTTGTCTCGAAGGCTGCCTCGCACTAGGGTTGGATCCTGTTTTAAGACATAAAAAAAACTTATTCACGCGGCAGTAACTAGGCAGGTGGCTTTTCGGTATAGAAGCAAAATCAGAAAAGGCCAGAAATGAAAACAAACACTCACATAGACAAATATACAACATATGTCACCAATGACGTTTTTAAGGCAGTGCAAATAAATTATTTATTTCGGATAAAATTATGACCTCAGGTTGCATCAAGTAGAGAGTGTAAAATCGTGATTAAACCCAGGCACCTAATACTGTAAACGACTTATTATTAGCGAGCTCGATATTTCGAAAATTAGGTTTTCGCGAAAATTAAGTCTCCTACAGTATTTGCGGAATCATGTTGGAAATGATAGGCTGGGCTTGCACATTTCATTTGAAAATTTGTTTTCCCGCCGTCATAATAAGCGAGGCATATATTTAGAATTCAGACAACTAAATGCACTCTCCACTATGCAGTGGTAAATTTCACCAGCCTAGAATCCACCACAGTGAAACTGCTATACAAAAGAAAAAATAACACACCCAAAGTCCCGTAATAGGGAGAGCTGCATGGCCTCTCTGCGAGTGCGTGATCCAAACGAAACGCGATGCTGTCTTATCGACTTGGGATGACTGGCTATGGACGTTCCTTTGTCGCTCCCGGATGGTACTTTCGCCGGTCTTTGGCGTATATTTTCTTTATCTCAGTTTTATTACGGCTTACATGTGCCAAAGAATAGCGTGGACCGAATTAAGTTGTCATAATTTCAACAACCGCAAATGCATATTTTTACGATAAACATCACATCTGTCATTGGAATGTGCCAGCTAAGCCGCAGTAATATTTTAATACTGCGGCTTAGCTAGCAATAAAATAAGTAATTATTTTATATTTATGATATACACTTCCTATGGGACGCTCCCCGGGTCGGTCAAGTTATTCAGAAGAAATAAACTTTTTATTTTAGTTGCCCTCTAGTTTAATTACGATTTGTCGTTGATGAAACTCCCTGTTACTGCAGGTATTTTGCTATTTTAGCAATGCTCACCTCGCATTTATGTGTCAGAATCAGTGAAAATAGGTTACCCTAAACGCTGGAGTGTCCAAATTAAATTCTTTGACACTTTCTTGTGTCTATGTATAGCATAGAGGCACGATTACTTCCTTTGTATTGATTGTCATCAAAACGGCCAAAATTTGGGTCATATCCGAAGACTAGTTCGCTTCCTGGAATAAGCGGCACCATAAACTAGCAAGATTTAGAGGTTAACTTAAGACTTGTAATGACCCAAATATTTATAAAAGCTGAGGTTTGACTTTGAACCTCCAGGTTCTACTGGTACAGCAAACTTTTGAACCTGTAGAAATGTTCGGCAGGTTCGACTTCTGAACTGTGATTACTGACTTCAGGCAAACAGTTAAAGCACCCCTTAAAATATGTTTATAGTAAAATTTGCTACATGCATTACACATCAGATAATCAAGTGCATAATCCTTAATGGCGGACTTGGTTTGTTAATGTAGAACAGTATATCGTGCAAATATTGCCTTCGCATTACCTTCAGATAGTTTTCATTTTCCGTGTATGCGCGTGATAGTCGAACTTCAGTTGAACTTCACGAACTTGGTCGAAAAGTTGAGCCTGATCAAATTGGGAACCTATGCAGGTTTGCGAAATCTCTAAACAAGACCAATGCTTGCCTCGCACACCACGCCGCTGCAGTGGTGGTGATGGCACCATGACGCAAAGCAGACGGTTCGCCTCATGTGAATAGGGTTTCTGACCACGTACAGCGTCCAGAGTTAGCTGGGTCGCTAGGCTCGTCGAACACAGCGTTGTGGTGGAATTTCGCCGAGCGTGCCGATTGTACTTTTGCGACTATGAGCTAACGCTTGACGAGATGTCAATCTTAGGGATTCTCTCGTTGCTGAAATTCAATCCTGATTTGTGCAACAAAAAGTTGTAGCGAGCTTCATATGAGCGCGCTCGCGTAGCGCTATGGGACCCGGCAACTGAACGACACCAGCGATGACCTACCTTTGCGTACTGACACGTTTAAATCGCCGAAAACTGTCTATAGGCACGCTGTCAGTAAGGCAGTTTCACAAAACTTCTTTGTTTTCCCTTCCGGTAAGCCGCGTTCTGCCAAGTCCATGAACACTGTCCGCCACATTTTCTACTTTGTTTGCACCCTGACGCTTGGCTAAGCTGCAGTCGCCATGCTCACACGTCATACAAAATACACTGTTTTGACTGCAGACATATTGAGAAGACTATCTGCGTTACACGCGGGAGCGTGCTTGAATCATGTTTCACTCTCAGATAAAAAAGGGTGTATTATTACACCCTTTGTCCCATATAAGACACCCCAAACTTTCAGTTAGACGTACAGCGCACTGACGTCGAACCGACGGTACCAACTTTCACGAGAGGCTTGATGGCCGTCTGGTACAACTTATTGAAATAGCTAATGTGTGCGTCAAACTAACTTTAAAAAAAATCAAAGTTTTTGGCCTTACTGCAAAGCCTCGGAATTTTTTTCCAGTGGTCGTTGATACGTACTTTAGCCGTTTAAAAAGTTATACCGCAGCGTTGTCAAGCTCCTCGGAAAATTTGTGTGCACTATAGTCTGTTCGACTATAGTGCACTGTACGTCGACCTGAAAATTTGAGGTGCATTATATGGGACAAAAAGGTGTAAGACGACAACCATTTTTCAAGGTGTGGTTTATAGATGTGTATGCATCAAACACGTCCGCATAAAGTGTTTTTATGACTAATGTGACAAGATCGGCATACATGGATACACACACGACTCAGGCAGTGTCGGCATACTGTACTTTGTGTGATGTGCCAGCAGTGTGAGCGCATTTTTGTTGACCTCCTGTTTGGTGCCGGTGGTACGCTGAAGCGTGACCCGTGGCTCCGTCGGTCACAGAAATCAGTAAGTACGGTTTGATTTGTTTCTTCTCGGAGTCCCTCAGGCAGAATATACTGGGGCGTTTATGACCCCCAACCGGTTGGACTCCCGATCACGGGCTCGTCTTAAGTCCGTATAAAAATTGGTATGCGTAAGTACCAAAGTAGGCTCTTTTTGCATCGCTACTGATCTGGCTGGCGCAGTCGATCACGACGCGACAGAACACAACACAGCTGAAAAACACTGCGTCCACGAACAGAACGACATGTGACAATAGTTCATCAATCTGGCGTCTGGCAAGATATCCAATCCGAAGTACGCCACCTGAAACCTATCGCGCCGCTAGAGTACACCTGGCCACTTCACCTGAGGTATCCCGGTGACCGCGTTCCTGAGCCTCCTCAGCGGCACCGCGTTGATATCGACGCCGTCGATGCGGATGCTGCCATGGGAGCTCTTCAGGAGCCGGAGGAGCGCGAGCACCAGGGAAGACTTGCCAGCTCCGGTTCTTCCTACAACGCCCACCTTTGAAGAGGAATATAAAATTTCCGCATAGTCACTCAGATTGCTGGAAAGCTGCCCCGACATCATTGTTATCTCAGCTTGCTTCAGTTGTTTCATTGGGCTTACTGTTCGCTCTCACTAGAATGAAGAACTCGCAACGCAAATAATGAACCTGCATGTTTGTATTGGTGCGGAGAGTGGCCAGAAGTTTCCGGAAATTGAGCTGGACAACAAAAAATAATTCTTAGAATTTGTACAACTTATTTTTGATTTTAAAGGCGAAAGGGTTTTTGCAACATTGGGCAAGTGAAGGCAAGCCAGGGCCGCCTAAACCAAAATATATTTGTAGAACCAAATGTGACAGTCCCGTAGAACTGGGAAATATGACATCAGTTCGTTTTTTTCTTTCTAGTTCACTATTTTCTTTCATGTGATCAGTATCGCACGCGCTTCGTGCTCTAGAAAAATAGCTACGCGGATGAATTTATGGGACCAAGCAAATCCTGCGTGGTTTCTAACAGTATTGGGGCGTTAACACCCCTATTTAATTCCAACACCATTGTGGGGAAGTGGGGCTTCCAATAATTCAATTGCTTTCTGTTCATAGGAGTGAGGACACTATCTTTATTACTGTAATGCCTGAACCTTCCCATTTTTGTTTTCTCTAAGTTCTAAACGTGTTATATTGCTTTTGGCAGCTACGCCGTGTTGCCGGCCAAAGCAGCGAGAAGCTGACATTAACAAACGCATAAACAACTGCAAAAGTATAGGGACGCGTCGCCTGAGCAATATATTCCGGGAAAAATTTATCTAATTTCATTCCTGTTTCCATTCTTACCAGCACGACAGCCATTCAGCCATTCCGTTTCCCTACCACTGAGGGGTCGCGGAGTCAGGAATGGTTTCGGAATTCTTCTAACTCAGGACTCTCAACCCCGTAATATTGGTATCTAAGCCTCGGTCACCACAGAGAATCGCAAGAGGAAGAACTCGCAGTGAGACGCAAAATGTTAATGAGAAGGTGCTGTGTTTGCTTGTCCTCAGTGAAGGTAAGTGCCTGTCTACTAGCGTATTATACGATCGCAAAAGTGTATATCAGAACAGGCAAAACTTATCTGTTTTGGGATATTAAATAAGGGTGTATTGAACTACAGAAAAAACAAAAATCCAGCTCGAACTGCAGCGACAAGTACACGTGCACAAAATTGGCACAGTAAACTTTAAAAAACACAAGAAATAGCTAACAAATTAAAACATAACTAAAACCCTTCCTTCATTGTTAAATTCGCGACTCCAGCAAAACGGACGCCACCAAGCGGGAAAACCGGGAACCAGCCGGACCAGGTCGCTCCGCGCCCCTCCGCGTCTCTGGTGGCTTTCGCGGACATGTGTTGTCGGCGCGGTGGCGAACAATGTAACTTGACGAGGGTCCAAAAATTTCTTAAGTTTGCCTCAGTGTTCATTAGTGTGGTGAAGCCTCACTAGATTGTTTCCTTCCCTCACGTGTTTGAAAGCCCGTTTACTCCGCAACACACGGTCGCGTGCTTTCGATTTCTTGGATGGATAGGAATCACAGAAAAACGTTTTGATTTCTTGTCTGTCTCGAATCACATTCGAAGTGTCGACTACTTGGTAACTGATAAGTGGTGTTTTTATAAGGATGTAGAAGAGTGGACTGAGGACAACAGGCGAGGTGTTTCACTGGGTTTCACTGGAGGGAACACTAATGTTACAGTCAAGTGAATGGGAAGGTTCGATAGCTGTTTTCCTTGAGTTTGGTTGTGTTCGATTAGTTTTATGTTTGAGATACCCACGCCGGTCGGTGCGTTGGCTATTCATCTTGGCTACTTTTCGCCGAAAAAGCCCCTGGACCACACTGAAGGAGTCGGGCTGATCTCGCAATTACTTTATTCAGGAAAACCTGCTCGCTGCATATGATTAATGAGGGAAATTGTCTGCTTTCAAAAGGTAGGGGACGCGTCTCGCAAAGTTAGAAGCTGTCACGGCATTATGATCTATCGCGCCTCCAGTATTTATATTATGCCCCTGTCGAAGCCAGCAGCAATATACGCCTACATTGCTCAGGTTGACCGGTCACAAAAATACTAATTTTCTCCGTTCAGGATTCGAAGTCAGGTTCAATGCAGAGAGGTTCTGAGTGAATTTCCGATGAAGACTCTCTTCGGTTTGTCCGCAATCGTCTCCGTGCTACCGGCTAGAACAATTTGGCTAAGTTTAAGTAGTATCTCTCTGTCTGTCAAATATACTTTTATTCAGCAGTTCACCTATCAGCTAGTCAACTAATCTCATATTTCAACACGAAGAATATACTAATATCGCTTTAGTGGGATATAGTACGTATTAAAATACATAACCCGCTCGTCGAAGTGACTTCTCGATTGCTCCTAAAACCTGAATTGAAATACGAGTATCAGCTGCTTAGTGGGGAGAAAGCGGGTTAACACGCTCTTTGGCGCAAGAAGCGCTTGCTTAATTTTCGTAAATTTCCTGCAGCCTGTGTTGTTGACCGAGCAGACGACTGGAGCTGTTTCTTAAACGCGGATACGCACAAAAGCTCGATTTCGCGGACAGATAAGTCGCATGGTCGAGGCATGCGAGTTAGCTGAAAATTACTCTCGGTGGAACAATTCTGTAGTTGTCGCCGCTTTTCTTAGATGATCAAAACTGATTAGAGTCTATTACCGTCTCTCCGTAGCCCAAAGTTTCGGTTTTGAACGAAATCTTGGAAACGAAAGTTTGACATGAAAAGAACAAAAAACACCGGGAAAACAAAGCTATGCTCTGCACGTTTATGTGCACCGGCTACATTTAACCGTCTCAGTTCAAATACCTATAAAATAGGACATTAAACAAAAGAAAATCCGTTAAATTGAATGCGCCACCCGTTCAGGCGGCCCGGCCGAGCCGATGCGACCTGGACCCAGCCGCCATGTTTGTTTGGTGGTGGCGCCCCTTATAGGTCGCTGGAGTCGCGAATAGGTTGGCATGAGCCTTCCCAATAAAGTGTCTGCTGAGTATGTCTTTATTTTTTATACGTCTAAGCATCACAGTGTTACGAACGCTATTAGGAGGGTCATGGTAACGCTATTGGGAGGATTATGGTCACCTCATAATTTGGGTCATAAGTGTAGTTGACCCGTAAAGTGTGTGTGGTAATGGTCGACACGCGAAACAATAAATGAGAAAGTCGTGTTGTTTTTTTTTCGATTGCTACAACAGTATGTTTAGTGGGACAACTTTATGATTATTCGGGGTATCTTTTTTGTGCATAATATCCGGTGAATAGAGTGCCAACTAAGACACCCTTCAACGGAAGTCCCGGAGTGTTTAATAACGTATACCGCAGTCACAAAAGCACATTAAAGGTCTTCAGAACTAACTCCTTTAAAGGATCGGTAACTTAGGTCACGATCTCGCGCTTATCGACGTGCGCTGGTTTGCCGACCCTTTATAGAACTTTTTCTGAAGGTCTTTTATGTGTGCGTCTGACCCAGTTATGAACGAGTGATCATCATTCAAAAAAGGTGTCACCCCAAGACAACAAGGGTGCAGAAATGTAGTTTTACTTACTTTAAGCCCTAGTCTTATGCGCCTCCAGCTAGAATCCACAGTTTTTTTTAAGATTAACAGATTTGTTGGAAAAAGTACTGAAAGTTATATTCATGCGGGTTGTGAAGGTAAGCTACACGACCAAGGGGACATAGTACACAGGGCTAATCGTAGCACTCAGTTGGATAATTAATTAAGTGAAATATGTTAATTAAGTTAAATGAGCGTGGAAAGCGTAGTAGTGCATTAAACGCACAAATGGTGGAACAGGCTCAAGACTAAGGCTATGATGAGAGACAAAAAAAGTCATCGTGGGTGCGTTAGGGTAGCGATAGCCTTGCCCCCGCTGCACGAGTGGTAACTTTAGCACACTACTGCACATACCACGCGCTAAAAGACTCTCTAATAATTACTCATCTACTGGTTTCGGATGACATTCAGCAAGCTTCTAATAAAAACCATTTGTCCAATTTTTGCTCATTAGAAAGTTCATTATCAAATTATACATAATAAGCCGACTGACCATTACGATTAGACACCTATCCTATATTTCCCTGGCCGAATGCCTAATCCGCACAGAGCGCATAACTGGAGATTTCACGGATTTTGTAAAACAAATTTGTTAAGCTTAAAAAAAGGACACCGTTTATCTAGGCAGAGACAAGCAAACCAAATGAAACCGAAACGCTTTTATGGTACGTTCACGTTTCTCGCTCCGCGATTCGTTCCTGTGAATACCCGTCGGCTGATGTCGCATTTTTATTAGAGCGCTTTAGGGAACCGCCTTTGCACATCCGATACATGCGATGGGCCCTCCGGTACCAAGTGAGCATATGCGAGTCTTCTGTGATGGAGCATGCGCAGTTCTTACAGGAGGGCCCATGGTACCTTATCGGATGTCCAAAGACGGTTGCTTATCACTCTCTATTGGTTACCAATCGATAATCACTTATTCGGGATTCGCCACACCATGCTTTTCATATGCTGCCCGTGTCAGTAGTTGCGGTCGCGCTGGGGCACGTGGGGAAGAACTAAGGCAAGTTTTCATTGGGAACTGTGGAAATTCAGTCCTAGTTTGTTGAGAGTTAAAACTTTTAACACAGAATGTGCTATATGGCTGGCGCCTAACAATAGAATCAGGTTAAGTGCCAGCAACAGAAGTCGATGGGCCGACTGCCGTCCGAACGCCGACGCAACGTTCGTCTCTTCGCTGATTGGACACCAGCGCCGGCCGAACCACTTCTCTTGTCCTTTCCCTGTTTTTTCCCGGCTGGGATTAAGACATCACGTGTTCGGACAAGGAGTGCGCTCTGCTACATGATACCAGCGAGCTGGCGGCTTTTTCAGAGAACAAACGTAAAAGAGAGCGACAGAAAGGCAGAAAAATAAAACGCAGATTCCTTTTTCCGCAACGGGTTGAAGTAGCTTTGAGCGCTTTGTTCTTATTTGCACCGAGCTTGTACCAGGGCTCGGCTCGGCGCTGCCGCGTTCTGATTGTTCTGTTTTCTGCACGCTACGTCTGCAGCGTCTCACAGTCCAACAGGCTCTGAGAAAGTCGTATTTACGCCGCAACCGCTAGAAGATGGCGCCCACAAGTCAGACATGCATTAAGGGCTCATGCGTTTACCCTGCACGACACAGCGCTACTTCGCGCCATCCAGTCTCCGCATGCGTACACGGTTTCTCCACACTAACACATCCCATTCAGTGTTACCACGGCCTTTGCCACGCTAGTACGGCGAGGGGGCGACTTTTTTAAGAGCCGATTGAAGCTCTCACAGTCGGGAGCATAGATGTGACCTGTAGTTGCGTTGAGAAGTGGCCATAATTTTAAGAAAGAAGTTAAAGCACGGTCCCAAAAATTACATTCTTTGATATATACTGGAATATATACCGGACAGAAAAAATTATTACAAAGTAAGCGAGTAAGCTGGGCTAGTTGCTATGCATTAAACATGATGATAGACAGCGCACAAATAGACAGGACAAACGATGTAAGAACAGAACGGAAGAGAAGCGCGTACTCACAACTGAATAAAAGGAAGATCAAGCAAGATAACAGAGACACTGGCACGTGAGCATACAATTCAGTCACGCCCAAAAGACCACAAAAAGACTACTTCTTTTTCGCTAAACGCCACCGACGGCTGGCTAACGCAGTTATTTGCCTAAACCTATAATCGTATACGCCTCGAGGACCTTGTGTGTTTTTTTTTTTTTACCCTCCAATAATTGAAGTCTTGTCACACGATGGAGAAGACGTTCACCTCTTACAATGCACAGAAAAGTGTCCTCCTACAGTTGAAGTTAAGGAGAGATTGTGCTCACGTAGCCTCTCTTTGAGACACTGGCCAGTTTGCCCCACATTGCACCGTTCAGAGGAAAGGGGGATATTATACAAAACACCCGACGTACAAGGAACAAAAGAGTGCATATGTTTTTTGTTGCACGTATAACATGGTGTGTTATCCAATTTTGCCTCTACGCTCGGACAAATCTGTCGCATTTGTTTAGAGCTGGAAGTTCAAGGG
>JAZHYW010014355.1:0-14647 GCA_037355805.1 Ixodes ricinus | reverse complement strand
TAAATGCGAGGTGAGCATTGCTAAAATAGCAAAACACCTGCAGTAACAGGGAGTTTCATCAACGACAAATCGTAATTAAACTAGAGGGCAATTAAAATAAAAAGTTTACTTCTTCTGAATAACTTTACCGACCCGGGGAGCGTCCCATAGGAAGTGTATATCATAAATATAAAATAATTACTTATTTTATTGCTAGCTAAGCCGCAGTATTAAAATAATACTGCGGCTTAGCTGGCAAATTCCAATGAAAGATGTGATGTTTATCGTAAAAATGTGCATTTGCGGTTGTTGAAATTATGACAACTTAATTCGGTCCACGCTAATCTTTGGCACATGTAAGCCGTAATAAAACTGAGATACAGAAAATATACGCCAAAGACCGGCGAAAGTACCACCCGGGAGTGACAAAGGAACGTCCATAGCCAATCATCCCAAGTCGATAAGGCAGCATCGCGTTTCGTTTGGATCACGCACTCGCAGAGAGGCCATGCAGCTCTCCCTATTACGGGACTTTGGGTGTGTTATTTTTTTCTTTTGTATAGCAGTTTCACTGTGGTGGATTCTAGGCTGGTGAAATTTACCACTGCATAGTGAAGAGTGCATTTAGTTGTCTGAATTCTAAATACATGCCTCGCTTATAATGACGGTGGGAAAACAAATTTTCAAATGAAATGTGCAACCAAGCCTACCATTTCCAACATGATTCCAGCAAATACTGTAGGAGACTCAATTTTCGCAGAAACCTAATTTTCGAAATGTTGAGCTCACTAATAATAAGTCGTTTACAGTATTGGGGTGTTTAATCACGATTTTACACTCTCTAGTTGGTGCAACCTGAGGTCATAATTTTATCCGAAATAAATAATTTATTTGCACTGCCTTAAAAACGTCATTGGTGGCATATGTTGTATATTTGTCTATGTGAGTGTTTGTTTTCTTTCTGGCCTTTTCTGATTTTGCTTCTATACCGAAAAGCCACCTGCCTAATTACTGCCGCATGAAAAAGTTTTTGTATGTCTTAAAACAGGATCCAACCCTAGTGCGAGGCAGCCTTCGAGACAACCTGGATCGTACTGGGAGCCACAAAGACGAAGAACTGTGGCGAGTTCTACGAGAAGCTCACCTGGCGGACTTCGTCACCTCGCAGCCCAAGGGTCTTTCCTGGAAGTGGGCGATGGAGGTACAAATCTCAGGTCAGTCTTTTATATTTGGATTTTAGATGACATATTGGACACTTTACCGGTGTTCTCTAATCATGCAAATGCGCCCAAATATGTTTTACTTTCGTCGACGGAACGCTTAGAATAAACTTGCGATTCAAGTTACCGTGGCAAGCTATCCATGTTCCAACGTTGGGTCCGGGGATCACAAGAAGGAGAGTTTTTCTGATATGTGCTTCTAAAGTGTTGGCTATTCCAATTCGTTGGTAAGTTTTTCACAGCCCCGAGCTGGTTGTGAAGAAAATGCCAGCAGCTATGATATTTTAATGTAGGCATCCCTTCCTCGTGTTAGTAACGATGTCACAACATCGTGATCGTAAGCACACTATCAAGCACTACAAACCCCCAGGGTTAATGCATAGGTTGAGCTGACCTTCTACTATAGCTGATCTCAATTACCTCTCCACAAACTTTGGTCTAGTGTGCTGATCACAAGACGATGCAATAAACTTCAAGTACTTTGCGGTGGCGGACAGGAAGTCTTTATTTTTGCGTGATAATAAGCGGAAGAAACATTGTGGTTTGAGCAACCTATTTTCCGCTTTGAGATGCATGACGAACGTCTTGTCGAATATTCTGCAGTGTTGGACAGAGGCAACTAGTGTGCCTGGCCAGGGCGCTTATCCGGATGCCGAAGGTGCTCCTCTTGGACGAAGCCACGTCCCAGATGGACGGGGACACAGACCGCTTGATCCAGGCGAGGCTGAGAGAGAGCTTTGCAGAATGCACTCTCCTGGCCATAGCACACCGCATCAACACCGTTCTGGACTACGACAAGTGCGTGCTTTTTACAGTCTATATTGGTACAGCTCTCCGTATAACATGCAAATCGTGCCGGAGCGATGTATTACTTCAGTCACTGAACAGGTGAAAATGACTAGTAGGAACTTCAGTTGTCCGGCGTCAAGCAGAAGCCTCCACCTTCCACAAACTTTGGGCGTCTCGTGCGCTTCGAGTCCGCGCGCGCAGCCAGAGTAAGGTAGAAACATAGCCTCCGCTCTACTCACCAAGTCTGACTGTTCGACGACGGAGCCATGGAGTGCCCGGTCGCAGATTCGGAGCGCGGGGACCTGGTAGCACAAAGCATCAAAGTGCCATTCCTTGGGAAACCTGGACGTTAGCGCACAGTGTTTGCAGCGGAGAGGACCCGAACCACACTTGTTCGCTAGGGAGAAGTGTGTTTCGGCGTGTCACCGCAGCGGGGCGCCAGTCACGTGGCTCTCCTCTCAACCGTTCTCTGCCGCACCACCTTTTCCATTTCGGCGGCCGCTTCTCGTGCCGATCTGCTAGGCTTCATAAGTATAAAGGAGGCTATGGTCGAAGGCGTATCAATAATTACGCGTTCTGAATGGCGGGCGTTTGAAAGAAGAGCCCCCGGCGATTTCATTCTCCTAGTGACAATATATCGTTAGTACACGATGCCTGTATCCTGCCAAAACACAGATTTCTTGCATATTTTTCAGGATCCTGGTGATTGGAGACGGCAGAGTTCTCGAGTACGGGCCAGTGGACCAGCTTCTAAGCAACAAAAATTTAGTGTTCAAAGGAATGGCAAGAAAAGCGGGGGTTCTAAATAATAACACACATTTGTAAACGACGCAAACATCAAAACACTTTGAACGTCTTTCACTGACAGCGACCCCACGAAATCGTCCCCAATGCGTCGATCTGCTCAAAATTTCCCACCCAAATTTTTTGATCGCAAGACTACAACTCACTTCTGGTGTTTGGTAACAAACTTGTAGATGTGGCCATTTTGTTTTTAGTCGGCATTTATAAATTCAGACGGTTACTTTCGATCGTTACAGATTTAAAGTTTAGTTTCTACGACATCTCGTTGATAGAGTCCTGCTCTTCACTTATTGCTTTATTATAACAATGTTTCCAGATTTCCCGCATTGCCACTTCAGGCTCAATGTCACTAGTGTCAGTAACCAAATGGTTGATCCTTCGAAGATAGGAAAGCCACGGGTCAACATGTTTTAAGTGACGCGCGTCCTTTTACTGCTGCCTCAGAGGCAGTGGTGGAAGTATAAAATTCCGCAACCTACTAGCCGTGGTAAGAATTGATTACTAATTAGCAGCGTGGGATTCCATTTGGTGTACTCAGTGCTCCTGACCTTGGTGCTATGTATGTATATCTTGAACGGTGACACTAAAGACGCACACTGCCCAAGTCTTTCAAAAAGGCGATATTGATTTGTACTCTCTTCAGAAAAGACCTGTCGTTGAAGTATACACTAAGGGTAGTATTACAACCAAATTGGTTTGGTACTCCCGTACAAAAATGTAGTGCTCATGTGGTAGGCTTCATCAAGTTTCGTTTTATCATTTTGTTTTACTGCGTTTTTTTTGCTGTATTTGCATTCACTCCTAGCAAAAAAACAATTAACCAACTACACACTGTTAACTGAGACGATGAAAGCGTGGTGGAAGGTACATGTCCCTTGGACAATAAGTCGTCGGTCGCACCTCTTGCGCAGAGACTGAGACAGGTGAAAAAAAAGCATGCGACTTAATGGCCAGGCGACCACTAAAGTTTCCAAACACTGTTGGGTTGCGTTAATTCTATACAACAGACAAAACTGCAATTTTGTTCCGCGGATTGTGCATCACTCGACTTCAACAGGTCATGGATTCCTGCGATCCGTCTTTGACTAGCTGGTTTTCTGCGAGTGAATTTCTTGAAATGTTTAGACTGGTTGGGACGGACAGCGTTCCCTTAAGACAGAGAATGCGTGTGTCACTTTGCTTTGTGGTACGATTCATGGATTCATGTACTCTCAAAGAGCTTCATTAACTGCTCCGGGTTAACACGCTTCAAGTTCCGTCACTTCGAATCTGGCTCAGAGGTTTAAGGATTACTCCTATACCTCCTCTAGTACTTCGCCATCATTTCTGCACATTCATCCAGGCTTACATCCAGCAAGACCATTTTGCGCCTGGGGAGTGCCGCGTCATAGGGCAATATCGCCGCGGGCATTTCGGGACATGTCGCTGTCGGTCAGGCACCGTTTATACGACTACACATTGACAACAGCGACAAAGTGCCCTGGTGGCGTTTCGATTCACTGGGGGGTTACAATTTTTTAGAGTGGCCTCGCGGGCGTGTTATCTTCGCCTGCTTTGTGTGAATTCCTCTTCGAAGCGGCACGATCTTCGGGCGTATATTCTAGTCAGCAATGCTTTCACGAATCCATACGTAATGTCCATCTGCCTTAGTCAGGGAAGAGAGTGTAGCGTGTGAGTGGTGGTTCTCATTTCAACCCGTTCGCATTTCTACCTTCTCGTTTTCACCCTCTCATTTCAACCCAGCGCAAAACAACTTTCTCTTTTCTCCCTTTCTCACTTAAACCGTTCTCAAAATAAACTTTTGCGTTTTGGCCGTTCTCAAAACGACTTTTCTCATTTTAACCCTTCTCTTTTCAAACTTTCTCAAAACATACTTTCTGGTTGTGACCATTATCAAGAAGACTTTTCTTCTCATTTAAAACTTTCTCATTTCAAGGTTACTAAAAACATACTTTCTGGTTTGACCATTCTCAAAACTACTTTTCTCATTTAACCTTGTACAATGATCAGGCTAGGAAAAAAGCAATAATTTCAGCATGCACTCACGGAAACCGAAATAAAAGAACCAATGACATTATGAAGTCCGGGCACCTGAAGCTTTATTACGCCTTGAGATGATTCTTGGAGAATAGCATCTAAAATGCATGCCAAACCACGGCATGACAGACGGCAGATAGGCAAATATAAAATGATCATAGATCTATACGACCACTCCGAAATAGGTTGTAAATAATTCAATATCCTCACAGGGCATGCCAGATGAGCATAATTTGCATCCGATGATTCACGACTGAAATGAAGAAAAAGATCTGTGCATGGTAAGAGCTCTCGAACCGCGCAACATCGCACCCACACATTTCGAAAAAAAAAAGAAAGGAAAAAAAACACCACCTTGCCAATGGCAGGATTTCCCTTTCTGACTTTCTAAGAAAGGCGAAGGCATTCTCGGCCTTTGAATGGTCCATTTTTGTTTCTGTGGTCATCTTAAGTATTTTAACCAATACCATTTCCTGCGTTGATAATGCTTGCAGGAACAAAGTTTCAGAATTTATCTTTACCTGATGACTGATTCTGCGCAAAAAATGTTTTGTACTATGCGTCTCGAGAAGAGCCGTTCAGCGGCCTAACGATTAGCCATACGGTTTGAATGGCATAATGCGTTGCGAATCGCTTGTAACGTGACGGTATGGAAAGCAAAATATTTATATGAACATATCTATATGGCAATGGATCCTATGCAAAAGGAATAAAATGATCCATGCGGGGGTGGGCACAGGATCGCCGGCGCCTCCCTGCTGGTGGCGCTCTTGAGTGGTGGTGGCGGCGTTTTGTGAGCGACGATGTGCACAGTAGGGCGAGAGAACCGCAGCTGCTGCTGCTTTGTGATGCTGCCAGTGCGGGCGGTAAGCGATCGCCAGTTAGCCTTGGTGTGGAACATGACATTAAGTGTTCGCGTCGGTGCACACTGGCCCAGGTAGACCACGAAAATGGATCGACACACATATTTGAATTGTGATAATATGTACAATGGCAACTCTGGCGGGATTTTGTTTGTTTTGTGCTTGTTTTGTTTTAGATCTGGTTATTTTTTTGCCAAATAATAATTGTCGTGGAGTAGCCGGCACTGTTATTAACAGTGCCAACATCTCCATTATTTTTACTATTTCATTAACACAGAAGAGAGACTGGTTGAAATTCCAAGAGCACAGTAAAAGAAAAGACACGCACATTGTCAAACTATATGTTTAAACGATACGGGTTGAAACGCCAAGTACCTGTTTTGAGACGGAGTTTAATTAAACAATAAGGGTTTAAATGAAAGAGGGTTCGAACTAAAAGGGCATACTATAAGAAAGGTTAAAGCGCAAAGAGCGTTAGGCGATTGGTTTGAAATACGGTGTTCAAATGAGAACGGGTTCAAGTGAGAAAGGGTCGAAATGCGAAAGGTTAAAACGTGAAGTGCGTTTTGAGAATGGGTTCAAACGAGAAGGGTTCAAGTGAGAATGGGTTCAAATGAGACGGGTATAAATGAGAAAGGGTTGAAACGCGAAAGGTTAAAACGCGAAGGGCATTTTGCGAATGGGTTCAATTGAGAAGGGTTCAAATCGGAATGGGTTGTTCCGAGATACACCCCATGTGAGAGCCATCGACCTCGGCCTGAGCAGTTTCAGTCACTACAAGGCACAGAGCCGACACGCATCTCTAGCTTGCGAGTTTGAATCCCGGCCGCGGTGCCAGCAATTTGACATAAGGTTAGTTGGAGTAGGCGCCGTGTAACCAAGATTTCAGTTATGATTATGTATTCATGTCGAAAGATTTCCGGGTGATTGAAGTAAGACCCAAGTCCTCCATTGTGGCGTGCAAGATGCGCTCCGTTAGTTTGGAGCGTAAAACCTCCAAATGTTTCTTCTTTTAACTTGACCTCGTTCTGCAGCACCAGTGCATTTAACACGATGGAAAGCATTCCCGATCCGCTTTCCCAGTGCAAGTGCATGCATGCAAAAAACACTGCCGTGTGGCACACGCCTGAAAATGATGGGTCCACTCATCACGTAGCGGCCACTTTGCTGTCACTGTAACACCAAACGAAGTTTAGAAACATCTAGGAAAAGGAAACAGAAAATAGTTATCTGCTGTATTTCATGTGCTATTACGCCCCTAATATATTCCTTTATTGATCTCTCTACCGGTGCTTTCTTTCTTCCGTCACAGTATCCTCTCTTAAATAGAGAAGTTACTTTTGCTCAAGTCATGCAGCCTTCGTACCGAAGTCGGTTCCTGTAAACCATACCAGAAGCATGCGGGAACGGGATTAATTGCGTTGCACTTAGTTAAACATATATTTCTGGCACGCGACAACAGGAAATGGTCTCTGACAGTTTTGTTGGAGTCTTGGTGAAAGTTCTCAACATAGGGTTGTAGAGCCACATCTCGCATCGTGGCTCCATCAACTCATGCGTGGAGTGGTCTTCGCATCGCGCTTTTGTGCGCTGTGGATCGATAGATACGGGCCTTATAACCAAGCCGTGGGTCTTTTCAAATCGCATCATTAAGTTGCAAACGTAAGACGCGGGAGTAAGAGGTACGATGTGACGATCTTGAGAATTCTAGTTTGCATGGCATATAAATCTTCATTTCAAAATGTACCATGGACGGCCGTTGTCCGGCGACTCTTGAATGACAAAGGAAAAAAAGAAAAGAAACGAAACATTTTTTTCTTTGTTTGTTGTGTTGGTTGGTGAAGACCTTGGATTCAAAGTGTACACAAGAGGTTTACGGAATAAACGTATTAGCTAAGTTTGAGACCTAGTCTGACTAGACTTCGTTCCCTGTCTCTTCTACTTTTGGTTGTTTCGTTCAGCTTGCCGAAGAGGGCTGTAGCTGCCCTTCGATGCTTTACGGAGACACCAAGACACTTTCTAGCCAAAACGTGCCTCCGTAAGAAAGAGGAAAGGTTCACCCACACATTACCCTTACAAGGTAGGAGGGCTCACTTTAACACACAATTGCCCGAGACCCGGACGCATATTGGTGCTTCGTATGATCAGAGGGTAAATTCCTTCGTGCCGAACGAAGTTACACACACTCCGAGGTATTTCCGGTCTCTTTTTTTCAGCGTGCCGCGTGCTCGTTCTCGTAATAGTAAAAGATTTCAGGAAGCCATTTAAAATTTGTACTTAAGCGCTTTTTTATTGCAGATCAAATTAACTCTCTCGAAAAGTCCACTATGAAGGGCACTATATGGAGTAAAGAGAACCTCAATTTAGCTTTTAAGATTCGTCTGTATTGTGGCTCCTATCGTTTCGATGTGCTACTGCGAAATTGGGGCAGCCGTTGCTTGCGGAACGCACACTTCAGTTGCCTCTCCAGGACTTAAAGTTCTTGTCAGAGATATTGCACAAGCCTGTTTATTCATTAGCACACAAGGCGGGTTAAAGTTGCAGCATATAACACACTCATGCATCCTTAACTTGAGTATGCATCTGAAGTCTGGGATCCCTGCAGCTTTGTCTCAACAGAAAACTCAATGTTAAATTTTTTGTGGTTTGTACAATTTATTCAGTCTGCAGGTGTACCAAATGAGTCGAAGCAGTATAACGCGTAAATGCTTTAAAAGTATCCTATAAAAAGTAAAAGTAATTGCTCATGCCTGTGATGCTGCCTGTACATTTTGAAGTGTTAAGAAAACATGTTGATGGTGCGTGGTGTGTGTTAATGTAATTTATCTCTCTTATTAATTTGTGATCCACTTTGTCATCTACTCAGCGTGTGTTCAACTTGTAGTGCACACTCCTGCCGTGGCCTCTTACTTGGCTGGCATTTTTGTCAAAGAAATGAAACGGTGACTTTGATCCTGTTCTTTTCAACGAGATGAGTGCTTGTGTAATTTCATAGAAATTTTAAATTCGCATTCGCGTGTTTTTTATATTTCTCTGGATGATATATTGCTTACATTTTTCCTCATTCTATTTCACTCAAATAACTGAACCGGCAATTGATTGCCTTTTCTCTTTGATTTTATGTAGGATCTAGAGGCCTCAAACAGATCTTCAAAAATTAATATGTATGAATATTTACATGTTCAATAGAGAACTTTTATGTCTAAACTAAAACTGTACCAAAGCAAAATGTCCGTGTCGATAAGTGTGCCCATGTATTCAAAGATTCAGCCACAACTCGCCCAACTGTTAGCATTTGTCACAACAAATGTTTACCCTTAAATCACTAGCTTCAAAAATTCACCAAGCTATCGAGGTCACTCACAGTTTTTCTTCAAACGTAAACCCGAGGACAACGTTCTAAGCGCACCAGTCAAAGCTAACGCGAAACTTCATCTGCCCTTTGACGAACCTTGTTTTACAATAACTTGTCACCCTTTGAGGAAGATGGAAGATTTTCATTATGCTACACCTTGCAAAGTTTAGTGTCCTAAAACAATCCAGGACTTTGATTCCGGCGAAATGAGCAAATCAAGCTGGGGAAAGAGAAAAAAATGACCTTTGATTATTTTCATGATTTTATCGTGTCATTCTTAAGCACTGACTTATACTCCTTTTCAGAATAACTTGGCGAACTATGGAGGCTACAGCCCGCGCGATCCAATAAAAGAGTCGGGGCATGGTACGTAAAACACGGGAGCGTTTACCATGGTTTAAGCCTCCGTGACATTGACCACGAAGTGTTGTCACATGAATTAATCTGACGCTCTTACTTGGTCGCGTGGGTTGTAGCCTCCACAGTTCACCGGGTAATTGCGAAAGGGCGTATAGAGGAAAGTAATTACTGTTTGAAAAGAACATTTATTTCATATGTGACACTAATACTCCCTGCAACGCAAAAAATCTAATGTGTTTCGCATACTGAACGATGTAAAAGACCTCCCTGCTTCCACACTTGTGTCCGAATAGCCCGCCATCTATTAGGAAGGAACCCGAGACACGTCCGTTTTCGTACAGCCGTTTATCAGAACAACAGATCGTGCTTGCGCACGCTTCAAGCAGCTCTCTCACGCACGTTTCTTCTCGTCTTTATTCCACAACACCCTGCCGGGCCGAGGTTGGTGTTGCCATTGCCTCGAGAAGAAGCCTTTGAATGGGCATGGTCATTTTAAGCCCGCCAGGGGGGGAGTAGCTACCTTGCAAGCTTGTGAAATGTTATCTCGGCCGTGAAGAGTGCCCAAACCCGCCCGACTTTCCACAGCATGAGTAGAGGTGTCATTGTCGTCAACAATGGCGATGTCGTCAAACTTTACTCTAGGTTCAGGTTTATATGGTCCTTCATGAGCTGAATGAAGCTGCAGAATGTATTGTTCCCATCTACGTCAAAAATTTTGGAATGTGGTTTGACGTAGCTTGGCTCGTCTTTGGAGGCCGGAATCCATAGTAGAACGGCTGCATTTCTCTGGTTGATTTGCTAATGCTGTGAGGCACCTGCCTATGTAAAATTGTGAGGGTATTAGGGGCTGGGGTTCTGAAGGATTCGATCAGAAAGTTGTTAGGGGTGGGTTGTTGTGCTGCCTCTACTTCGCACCGGGAGTCTGTTGAGTCCGGAATGTCAAGCTGCTGCGTCTAAGTGCTCATTCAAAATGGTTTTTGTGGTTCGAATTACTCGCTCCCACCATCCTCCCTACCATGTCGCTTTGTCTACGGTAAATATATACTGTACATGGAACTCTTTGCAAAAGTTGACGAACTTCGGCTGTTGACAAAGTGGCGAGCATAGCTTGCGCAACATTTCAAACTACTGGCGTTGTCAAAGTAGATAGTTTCTGAAAGTCCTCACAGTGCTAGAAAACACGACGCAATGCGAACAAAATATCCACAGCAGTCATGTCCAAAACACCTTCCAGGTGAAGGGTGCAAATTAAGGCGCACGAGAACACTGCGATATAGGCTCTGGAGGTGGACGGTTGTGAGCCGCATACGTAGAGTTCCATTAAAATTAACTTCCATTATTGCGAACGGGTTAGCTTCGTGGATTCCGTCTCTGGCGTATCGAATAAACGGGGCTGTTTCGGGAACGAGGCGTCTTCGCCGACACAGCAGGCACTTGTTCATCATGCGCTTTACTGTTTGGTGGCGTTTGGTTATCCAGAAGCGTTCTCGTAACTCAGTAATCGTACCTTGGACACCACCGTGCAAGAGTTGAATGTGTCGGGCCGACACTGTTAGTTCTGTGAACTAGTGTCTTCCAGGAAGAAGAATCTCCATTTTTTATATCGAGCAAGTCATCTAGCTCTTAAAGCTGGTCTCTCACGCGTCTGTCGTTTCCATGAAAAGGCTGAAGCCTGTTAATGCCTGAAGCGGCAAGTATTTATCTCGTGTTGGAAGTGACGTCATAGAAACAGAAAGTAGATTCCCGTTTACGACATAAATCGTGTACTTCTCAGCATTTTGGAGTTCGCAAGCTCTCAAAGGTACGTTTCTGCAGAACTTAGGACAAGGTGTATTGGATCTAAACCGTTGGTTACAGGCTGTAATGCGATGAACACAGTTTTAACGATCCATTACGGTGTAGTTCAAGGTCCTCGGGTATTTCTTCCTCTGTTGCATGATTTACTACAAATACCAGCACTTCGGCTCTTAATGTCGATTCGAGAGGGCTCAACCTGGCCTCTTGACTTCAGACCTATGTTTTGTGAGTGCCAGGGAGGTACTATCTACCAACGTGCTTTATTATTGAGCGCCAAGGCGGAGATACCACGTGTTACTAGGTCCGTTTGTGTTATCTTTGTTTGAGCAATCTGCCCATCAATTAAGGGCAGTCAGACGGCTTATCTATGACAGATTTCGCGGCGGAGGGTTCCATTGATAATAATCACCTCTGATCCAGTGCACTGCGATTACCTAGTTTGTCCAAATGAATATTTGGGATTTCATGAAGCTCGAAGTTTCTAATACATTGTTGATTAGATGGTCTCCTAGAAATTCAGGCAAGTAACTATAGTCCTGGCAAAGTTGCGGTTTTTTTGTGTCCACCCTGACTTTGGTGTTTAACAATCCAGTTGAAATCGTGACATTTGTGTTCGTTGAGCGCATGTGTATCGCGGTGCCATAAGCTTGAAGGCTTGCGTCACTAAACACGTGCAGCTCAACTGTGATGTGAATACTTACATGACGTATAGAGATATGCGAAACAATTCGAGGGTAGACTGTGCACCACGAGATCCACACACCCTGCTGTTCTGGCGGCAACATTTGTCGCATGTACGCTTTCTGGTCCAAAGTGACTGATAGAGTGCATTTGCTTTCGAATCGTAATAGTTGCGAGAGTATCCAAAAGGATAAATAAGTGGAGAAAAGTCTTGGAGCACGGAAACGTTTTGCCGGGTTCCGTAAAGTAAAGAATGTGGTGACGTTTGGCGTGCTCAAAATTATTTCTGTTTTCAAAAACATCTCTCACCCATTTTCTTCAGCTCTATGCTTGCTTCGGCGAGGATCCCTGTACTGTCAAAAAAATATGCAGTGCTTCCTCTTCAGTGGCTTCTCCAATGATTAATCGTTGACATAAAATGCATTTTGTGTTCGGAAGAGCGCATCCTGGCGTTTGCTCTTCAAAGCGTTGAAAAGGATGCAGAAGAGTGGCGGCAAGCAGGAAAGTACTTGAAGTGGTTGCAAATCGGAATATCGTTTCCCTCCATTCATCGACCTTAGGAGTTATAGTGTAGGTAGGAAGATGATTAACCCAAAGAAAGAGAAGGAGTCGTAACCTTCTGGGCGGACTTGAATTTGTAGGTAACCCTTATGGATGTTAGTCACGCAGATGACCTTGGACAATCGGAAAGCAAGGAGGATCTGAAGGAGATTGGCGTCCAGTAATGGGCCCCTCTCTAAAACGTCGCTCAAAGACGGTTTTTTAAGTGCGTGAGACGGGGCGTCAAATACATCGCTAAGATTTATAGTGATATTGCCACGCGCGTCTTTCAGCAAGCGTTCCTTGGCCGAATGGTTATCGTGCTCGGATCCAACGCAAAGGGTCACGTCTATACCTGGCAGAGGACGTACATTTTTGTTATTTCTGTAAATGTCGCGTTCTAGTAAATTAGAAAACCCTGTTACTCATTCGAGGTTAGAATTTTCTACTCGCCGAAGCTTTTATGCCGATTTTTCCAGATGCACTCGGTTTGTATAAAAGGAGCTCCGCTTGGCGAGCCGGGGTCAGCCTCGCCCGAGCGTTCGATCCTGCTATTTCACCGCTATCGACGCCTGCGATGCTAGCCTTTATATATTTTGTTTTGGGCACAAGTTCACCCCATTTAATGTTTAGTTTGCTTCAGTTCTCGTCGCCTCATCAATTGTCATTCATGAAATTTTGGTGGAGGTGTAGAGTGCCGCATTCTATACCTGTGAAACATACATCTCAGAAGATCTGTCGGGCTCGAACTTTTTCAAATCGCGGAAAGCTGATCTTCGCTGATCTTCGTCGGCGAGTCCAAAACCCGTGCCAGCTGCCACATTCAAGGACAGCCCCCGAGTTAAGTCTTTACCCGAGAACTCGAAGACCATTGCGACGACGATATCCCAGCAGAACCCGTCCGCCCCTTCCTTCGTTTACATTCCCATCGCTCCTCGAACACAGGCTCCTCCCACGGCGATAGATAGGAAGACATTGCCCACTGGGTCCAACAGTACGAGCAAGTGGCCCGCCATAACGGGTGGACACCGAAGCAGTGTCTTCCGAATATTTACTTCGCCTTGAAAGCAACCGCGCGGAACTGGTTCCAGAACCACCAGTTATCGATCACCTCCTGGGAGCAACTCAAGGCTGAGTTACGAAGAACATTCACCAAACAACATCAAAGAGAGTGTGTCGAAGACCTTCCTCAAGCGAGGGTTCAAGGCCCTAACGAGATCGTCGTTACCTTTTTCGTAGGCGTTCTTCGACTCAGCAGCCGCGCGGATCCTGACGTGCATAAAGTAAAAAATCTGACGGTTCTAATGCGAGGAGTGAAGGCAACTATCTTCCGATGCCTTGTGCGGAACCCGCCCACTACCATCGAGGGTTTCATCGCGAAAGCCACAAACATTGAGGCGTGATCTTCTCGCCAGAGCTAGCCACTACCAGAGGCTACCCGACAGCAGTACGATTCCGCAGTAAACTTGCGACCTAGCCCACGGCATGCCGGGCATTCGTGAGCTTATTCGCGACGTCGTCCGGGAGGAGCTTAAGACGCTTCTGCAGACTGCTGAGCGCTAGGCCTCAACTTCCATTGCCGAGGTTCTTCGAGTCGAGGTTTAGGGATATTTCCTGCCAGATGCTTCTTTTACTGTGGCCACACCCGAAGAGCCGACGCTGACCACGCAACTTCACAAAGAAAAACACTCGAAAGTTGAATTAGGAAAATAGAGCATTCTTGTAGAATGGTCCACCGCTCATCTTACATGTCACAAAGAGATTTTGTTTTTCGTCACGCCTTAGTTTTGGTGTTATATCTGCGATTTGTCATCGGGGGCAGGGGGAAAGGGGGGCACCAAAGTTTAGATGCTTTGAGCCAAATTTGTTTTTTCTTAAGAGGGATAGAGAATACCGTTTGGACGATAAATAAAGACCATGATACATATACATTAACCAGCAAGATTTGCACTGAAAGGTTTTTGTAGAGCATTAAGACTTAATAGTCCCAATTTTAAGCACAACAAACCAACGTACACACTGACTAGGCGAAGAACCTAACGTGCCTTTGTACACTTAGGTCAATGGGTTAATTATCTGTTGTTCGGATGATCTGGAATCTCGTAAAGTGGACTTATCACACCAATTTTATTTCAAACTGTGGATACTAAGTAGTCGTAAACTCGAAAGGAGAGGGCAAAGGGGGAGTGGGCGGAGGGGGCAACATAGTTATGGTTACAGGT